>JAVYIG010005931.1:0-127410 GCA_035222895.1 Strongylocentrotus droebachiensis
TGCTATTATGATAAACACTGAAAACATGGCTCATAACTTACCTCGGTCATCATTTGATTAAGAATTCTAGGATTAACAATAATTATACATTTATTGTAAGATAGCAAATATCACTCTTTTGTATACTTAAGCTTTAAATAAGTAGAGGGGGGCAACAAGGTTCAATCCACTTGGGGAGAGAAATCTCGACCATAAAGCCTCATTGATTCATGTACAATTAAATGTAGTAATAGGTAATTAATACAAATTAGAGGAATTACGTGTACGGTCAGAGCGCATTGTGATTTTTATAGTGAAAAGGTTTTGAAATGAAAGGTACAATTTTGTGCATGTAGACCAAAGGGACACATTTGGAAACTCATTACTAAGTATATTTACAACGATGCTTAAGTATGATGTTAACATAATATGCTCGTGTAATCTGCACATGATATAAATGATAACAAACTAGAGACGTTGAAGGGAAGGATGTAGTATCCCTATTGTCATGCTGTCATCTACTGGCAAGGCGATGACCATCAACGAATACGATAAAACATTAACTTCGGAGATTTATAACCTTGAATAAAACCATTTAAATTACTTAAAATATGAATCTCCAATCTTGGTTTCATTCTGTTCGGGAGGCTACCATACAATACTCTCTCAAGACTGTATTTCTCAATCTAAAGAGTTGAAGCGATTGATCAACAACAACGCTCTGAGAGAGTATGTACCTTATCTAAACAAGAATAGACCATATTTGTCACGATCGTTTCATGAAAAGGGGTAAGCATAAAGATTTTGTTCAAACTTGATGGGCAACAGTTTTATTTCATATTCATGTTATATTATTTAAGCTGCTCCATTGTATGTGTTATATCATTAATCATGCTCATGAATGACTCATTGAACGTTCTAACTTTAACTTTTTATGATTTAATGGCCTAACTATCCACGTTCATAAAAGTGTGTGACATATAGTCAAACTGTATGATAATTATTGACTTGTTGATTGATTAATCGATTGATTGATTGATTAATTTATTGGTTTATTGGTTGATTGATTGATTAATTGGTTTATTTGTTAGTTGGTTGGAAGGTTGGTTGGTTAGTTGTTAATTGGTTTATTCGTCTTTGATTGGTTTTGGAGTTGGTTAGTTGATTGATTTGTATTTTGTTGATTGGTTGGTTGGTTGATCGCTTTAATGGTAGGTTGGTTGATTGATTGATTATTTGACTGTTTTTGTTTTTTGGTTGGCTAGTAACATTTCTAAGATGGTATTAACTCTATCGACCCCCCCCCCCCCCTAGGGGTAGGAGAGAACAAATATATTTAAAGCAATGTTTTAACAGTCCGAATGGCCGAATTTCTTTTCATTTTGATGCCTCCAGAACCTTGCAGTACGCAGCAATACTTATATGCTACATGATCAACTTTTTCTATCCGATCCCACACCATTTCTTTCACACTGCAATTGCATAACCAGAACTCAACTTTGTATTTCAGTCTAGAAATGAAGAGGGCTTGTGGTCATGACAATAAACATGTACGATAGTTAAATAATGGTGCTGTTTACATATAAGGTCCCCTGGTATATATCTTTATTTTTAGAATGTGGAAGGGTGCCAGATAAGATAAAAATAGCGAAATATACTCTATTCATAAAAAGGAACCAAAAGATGAACCAGGAAATTACCAACCGATTTCGGTTTAATATGCCAGTGTTAGCAAAAGTCTTTGAAAAAACGAATGGCCGGTTAAAGATAAACTCCAGTTCTGGTAAAAAAAAAAGAAAATTAATTCTCACAGAATCAAACGAAACTTACACTGAATGTTCAAGATTACAAATAAATGACATGTGCCAAACAATTTTGGAAGAAAATGTATACTGGCTGAGTAATGAGCATAGAAATACAAGAAATCAAGGTAGTACTAGCCCCGCCACCATGTGTGTTGTCCCATATATATCTTTCTGTGTATAGTGCTTGTTACTTTACTAAGACTTGGCCAAATTTATTATGATTTTGATGACTCCAGAACATTACAGTGCACACCAATACTTACATGCTACATGATCAACTGTTTCTGATCCATCCACACCTTTTCTTCACAATGCAATCGCATTACTAGAACTCACCTTTATCTTTAATACAGTTTTTAGAATAACAAAAAAATTACCATCATCAATCTGGATTTTCTAAAAGAATGCAGCACACAAATTATCATTGATAAACTTGTCCAAAGTAATTTGTAAGGTAACAGATGACGGTGAAGCTACACTTGGATTTTTTTTGTTCAAATAGGCGTTTGATTTTATTTTCCATGGATCTTTATCCTATGCTGGGTGAGCCACTCCTGAGTGCTTATGACAGGGTGTCTATCTTTCAGGAGAAATAATTACTAAACATCACCGCGTTAACTCCATTCATTATCACGTCTTGTCACACGCAACGGAGCCAAACTGTCCTAAAGAAGTGTGTATACATCACTCATTTGTGGATTTATATGACGGCATGGTCTCACAACGTTGACCTTAATATATATATATTCATGTCAATTAATTGAGTGGCTCTTTGAAGGAACTTAATTAGAGATTGATCCGTTCATTCATGATATTAGGAACGTGTAGGTTTCTAAAAAGGTAATTACTTGGATCAGCACCTTTTCCAATGACATTTCCATTATGACTCTTCCTTCTGCAGTGGCGTGACATGGGTAAGGTCATTGATGGGGTACCAGCTTCATTTAGGGAGGGGGAATTGCCCAAAGCCATTGATTGGGGACAGGATGTGGGATGTGGCCATAAAGTCTGATTTTCACGTTCCCTGTCCCGCCACTCCCTTTTCTCTCTCTCTCTCTCTTTCTCTTACATTCTCTTGCTCTGCATCTTTCTCTCTCTCTCTTTCATTTCCTCTTTCTTCATTATTAAATTGAGGGCACATGGCCCCTACACTCCTAATCTTAGCCCCTGTCATCCTATTTTCATTGTCATGTATTTTGCCATGCGCAGTCTTATTTCAGTATGATCAGGATTTTCTAACATTATATTATATATACCATAAATTGAGAATAGGTATCGTAATTGGTGATCATAAATGCAGATTGTATTGTTATTGGATACTTTAAGAGCACATATATCCACAACGCAAGGTGCTCAAGGCGCTCCAAAATTATCCGGACTCTCGGTAGGCTACCACAGAGGTAAAACAATTCAAAGAACTTATCCCAACTGCCACCTATTCAACACCTGGAGAGTGTACGATGTACATTGATGCCTTTCCACAGACACTAGTGCCAACAATCGGTTTGTATACTCACATAAAACAAATCGGAGCATCTCCGTCAATGTATTCATCAATATAATATTCGGAATCATAGGTATTTTACTGACTTATTGCATTGATTGGTGACATTGTGGAAATTGACAATAAAAAGCTATTAATCTCAGAAAATGGGAGATTTCGAATCACTGAGGAATGAAACGGCAAGGGAAGCTGAACACCTTGATCCTAAAATAGTGTTCTTCTTAATTGTATCTCTTGTTCTCTCTTCTCTTTTGAATGGAGCTGTACTGATTATCATCTATCATCAGCAAAATCTCCAAGATTACATGCGAGTTCTCTACCAGATTTTGACAGCATCTGATTTGATCTTGGGAATTACCTGGAGTCTTTGGAGCATGCTTTGGTTTTCGTTCAGTGACCACAAGACATGCTCGGTCGCCAGTATGGTTTTCCCGTTCCTGACTTTCGTTGCGCTCTGGTCCGTCATGGCATGCCTTTGCGGTATCAGCTTCAACCTTTATCTCCTGGTCACAAGGCCTCTCCGCTATCACACACTCGTAACCAGAAAAAGATTCTTCTGTATACTTGCAGGCACTTACTTGTTGATAGTGCTGGCTTGTGGAATCGTATTTCCGGTCCCAGAATCACCCTTAATTATCCTCCTCATAAAGCAATGTCAAAGTCAGCTAATGCTGCAAAATTCAGTGTCGAGGATCGCCTATGGTTATGAAGTGTTCCCTGTATGCGCAACGATATTTTGTACAACCGTCATTTATGTAAAGTTACTGTTCATTGCAAGGCAAAAAGAAAAGGAGGTTGAAAACATAAAAAGACCCCGCGATAACGTCGCCGGAAATGTGGGGATGGACCAAAAATTAACTTGCTCAGCCGCAGAATCGAGCCGACCTGAATATTGGTTGCAACGCGGTACGTCGACAAAGGAGACGATTCAAAAGATTGGTTACGATTATCTTTTTAACGAGTTCTTTATGCATCGCATGGATGCGTTTCCTTTTCACTACAATAAACATGAACACCACATTGATGACTATTTTTAATTTTTTCCAATTGAGTTACACCTGGATACAGCCCATCGTGTACTTGTCGACTAATCCTGAAGCAAGGAAGCTATTTTTGCAGTTTGTAAGGTGTTGCCGAGCTAATGAGCCATTCAACTGAAGTAATACAATTTATAAGTATTTGAAAGCGTTGCGACCGTTGAAAAAACAATTTGTTAAGGCCCGGTCACACCGCAAGAAATATGCTGGGGCGTTCTTGGAGCGGTGAAAAAAAATCATCACCGCTCGTAAACGTTCACCACCGTTTAACATAAGTTGGCCCCCGTTAAGGCAACGCCGTATACGCTCGGCCACCGCTGATGGTCCCTCCTACCGCTCCGAAAGTTTTGAGCTGCACAAAATATTGCGAGCGGTGAGGAGCGGGCAATTTTCCGCTCCGGCAAAGTTGACCACCGCTCCAACAACGCCCAGTCAAAGTTTGGCACCGCTAGACGCAAGTTCGTGGACGCTTTGGTCCGCTAGGCCAACGCAGAAATCTTGAACGCTGGACCACCGCTGCTTCGCCAGCTTTGCCCGGGCGGTGATTAAACGTTGCACAAACTTTGGTGGAGCGGTTGTAAGCGTTTTACGAGCGGACACGGGATTGCTGGAACGGTGTCGGGCGTTAAAGCAGCGATCCATTGCGGTGATGAACTTTGGTTTGGCGTTGGTATGGCTAAACCAACGCTAAAGCAACGCCAGCTTCAGCGGTGCACCGCTGAGGCAACGCCCGTGTTTTCGATTTGTTTTCCATTTTGTGCGCGGTGACGAGCGTTGTCAAAATTCGGCCCCTCTCCCTACCGTTCAAGGAACGCTCCAACAAAGTTCGGGCGGTGTGACCGGGCCTTTACATGGCTGACGATCTTAAACGCGGAAACAAAATAAGCTTTAGTGTTACAAATGAATTTCCGTATACTTGTTGTGGCTCTGAATAATTTTTTGTTAGTTGATAAAAGGACTCACTGTTATTGTCCTTTCAAAATGATCTTGAAACTTATAGGTATTGTGAATCTGGATCGGATGGGCACAATTTTCTCATGAATCATTAAAACCATATCAATTTTACTACGTCAAAATCATTTTTACAAAAGAAATATTCGACGCACGGAACCCTTCAGATTTCATTGTTGAATAAACTTGTAGTTGTAAAAGTAATGTAAATGATAATAATAATCAAAATAACAAATGAATTAAGTCCATAATATATTAAATTGTGTTTGAATAATCAAAACGTAATAATGTGTAATATAGCCAAAGTGCAATTCAATTTATTACCGTATTTCCAAGTTTTAACTATATCTTTGAATGCGATAATATTACCCATTTTTGAACTTGATTGAAATATTATTATGTGACTGCTTCCTTAGAAATTTTAAATTCTCACCCATTTGTGTTGCTTATGGTTTTCATTAAGCAAAGAAAAAATGTACAGATGCAATTTATAAAGCGAGTGTAGTAAACCAATTTAATGAAAATGTAGCAACAAAAATAATAAGCAAATTTGTTTTGTTTATGTTAGAATACAGACTAGAAGTTGAGAAAAATATAACTAAGACAAGAGATGTGAGTAAATATTTGATCTCATTTAGATATGTGATTAATTGCTTGTTAAAAATATTTATTTATGATGTTATCCGTGATTTTGTATCTGAAGAAACATTTATTTCAACAACAACCAACAACAACAAACAATTAAAAACAACAAAAAATAAAAAAATTATCATGAGGATTTTTATACTTATGACGTTATTTCATTAGGACATTGTAAAAACGTATTCGTATCTTGATAGCTCTATTGGAGTTAAGTCAATATTTCGACAGTAGATATTAATGATTGACTTATAGTTCCCCTTAATTGCGCATTTATTACTTCCTTTCGATCTGCTGTCATATTAAACAATAGTTGATAGATCATTTTAATTTGAAATCATCAAACCTTTCATTGCCTACTATTTTGAAAATAATATCTCACATATGATTGGCCTAATATCTAGCGCCGTATTTCTTTATGATGTGTACAGTAGTGTCCAGAGCTCGATAGGCCCTTTTTCTCAACACGCGGCTAGTTTGGCATCAAATTTCGTTAAGGAGAATGAGTAGAAATACCCACATCCAGCAGATCAGTATCTTCTGTACATTTGTCTTTTTGTCTTATCGGATTTTATTAAGCAAAACGGCCTCGGGGAATTCAGTGAAAGCAACGGCAAGGGAAACCCTTGGCCCCGAAAGTGCCATCTTCTACATGTTAAGTATTGTTCTTTTAGTCATTTCCAATGGACTTGTATTGTTCGTACTCCGCCATCAGAAGGAACTCCACGATGAAATGCGAGTTTTCTACCAGATCTTGGCAACATCTGACCTGATTCTGAGCATCGGTTGGAGCCGTTTGAATACGATTTTGTTCTCGTTTAAAATCAAACAAACGGGAGCACCAGGAGTGTCAAGTCTAACAGACATGAGCGCTATACAAGAACCCACTTTGTTATTATTATTAGCAAACTTGCACCATCATAAGTATGGTGTTTCCTTTCTTTGTAATGCTAACACTTTTCGCCATCAGTTTCAACCTGTACCTTCTGATCACCAAGCCCCTTCGTTATCCAACAATAGTGACCATGACCAGATTTTTTGTCACACTGGGCTCCGCTGGAGCAACTACGATGCTTGTGTGGAGTTTACCTACCGATTCCCGAATCGCCAGGCCATCGTTGGTGTTTATGTTGCATCTCCTATCCCCCGTTCTTGAAACGATGCTCTTCACGACAATCATCTACGTTCAACTTATGTTCATTGTTTGCCATAATATTGTCGCCAATCATCAAGCCCATGTGTTTGGTAGAAATGAACATGGTAATGTAGAGACGCAGAATTTCAGGACTGGTCGGCCATAAAAAGAACACGGTCCCAACGCAATGAAAAACCCGAATCCCCAATCTACGAGATCATGCAACCCCCCCCCCCCCCCCCCCCCCACGATCTAACCATCCTTGATAAATTCGCAGTTAGCAGCACAGGGGTCCGCAACCCCCTAGTATACCTGTTTACGAACCCTGAAGCAAGGAGGAAGACTCTTCGGTGTGGCCGTGGAGCCCTGCCTGTTTGGGATGTCTAACATCGTATTACTTTGGAGTTTGTATCCATATGAATCAGTCAATCCAAATTAATCCATTACAAAAACAAATTGGGCGTATTAGAATGGTATGCCGATTAAGTATGACCAGTTTGCCTGGTTTTTTTTATCTCTTTTCAACTAACAATGAGCAAAACAAAATTACTATCTCAAAGTCGTAAGACATGTCTACTATCAAACTAGTCCAGATTCTGTTGTTTTTTGTTTCAATTCTTCTATCACACACATTGATCCCACCCACAGCGCGATGTCTCATCTCATCGCGTGATCCCCCAAATCAAACGTCGATAACAGCATATGGATCTACAGAATGAGAGGAATGGCTAGGTCTACTTTCAGCGTTGAGGGTGTGTTACTTTATCAGCCGATTGGGCGCGCCACACGGCAACGGTACAGAGGCTGGACTACTATCAAACAGGATTTTTTTTCTTGGCAGTGTTCGTAAAACACTGTATTACCCAATAGACATCCAGTCATACCAACATATTAAACAAATAATATTTTGTATACTAAGTAAGTAATAACATTCAACTTGTTATATGTATATAAGAACAGGCAAGTTGCAAAACATGATACACGAGGAACAATTGATACATCATAATGGCCTGTTGATTAAGGCCGATGAACTTACGCCATCATCTCTTCAATTGATATAATCAATGTAGCTATGACGAATTTCCAGATGAAGAAGAAGAAACTTTGCACAATTACAATTTTTACGAAGAAGTCAAAAGGTGTAATTGTCACTTCGTCTCTTTCTCCATCAATTATTTTACTTCTCAATGCAGCTTTATTATATATACTTTGGTATGTTTGAACAGTTTTTCTGTTGATTTTCACATGGTATTTTACATAGATTTTGTTATTTCAGAGGTTACACCTTCTATGAATTTAAATAAGTCACCTGAGAGTGACGGTCTGAGTGTTGAATTTCATAAATGTTTTTGGAAACAGATAAAGGACATGGTGATAAATAGTTTAAACGAGAGGCAAAGGCTTTCATTCACACAACGTCAATCAATTCTTACCTGTTTGTATAAAAAGGGCAACAAGGGGTCTCTTGATAATTGGCGACCGATTTCTCTCCTAAATATAGACTATAAAGATGCAGCACTTGATTTGTCAGTACGTCTACAACCAAATATACAAAGTATAATTTCACCCGATCATAGAAGGGTAGAATGGCAAGTGAAAACATAAGACTTGTACAAGATGTTATTGATTATTGTAAATTGACAAATATTGTCGGTATCATTTTGTTTTTATATTTCAAAAAGGCGTTTGAAAATATAAATCACTCATTTCTTTTTGAGACATTGAAACATATGCATTTCAAGAGATCCTTTATAGGATGGATTAAAGCTTTATACAAAAATGCCTAGGGTAGGGTGTCACAGCATGGGTGGTTATCAGAATGGTTTTATATTCCAAAGGAAGTTCGTCAAGGCTGCCCATTATCAGCTTCGTTATTTATCTTAGTGTCAGAAATACTAGCAAATTAAATTCGAGAAAACAATAAAATAATAGGGATAAATATTACAACCAAAGATAGAGAAGTTCAGAAGGTAAGCGAAGTACAAATAAAACAATTTGCAGATGAATCAACATTATGTGTTGATTCAATGGAATCAGTAGATAACGTTATGAAAGAGTTAGACGATTTTGAATATTTTGCAGGTCCAAAGATTAATTGGAATGAAACAAAAGTATTGACAATGAAAGACTTATATACGAACAAATACGATATTGAATTTACAGAAGATCTAATAAAACATTGATGTTGGTAAAAATGTTAAATATGTTAGCAATATAAACTCGGAGGGTAAAGTTGACAAAAAATAATAGTATTCTTAAGACGTGGAAAATGAGACGACTGACCTGTTATGGAAAATAATAATTATACAATGTTTGATAATTCCTCAGCTCGTCTATGTAGGCACAGCTGTCTCAATGCCTCCCATATATGCAAGGCTTTTACATAGGACTATATATCCATTTATATGGATCTAGATTTATATGAACAAGTAAAACGGAATGTTTGTATCGAGTCAGAAAGAGAAAGGGGGCTTGGTATGGTTGATTTGATTTTGAAAGCGAATTCACTTCTATTATCTTGGATCTAAAAGTCTTGTAATACCCCCTTCACATACACAGATTTTTCTTACAAATCCTTACAGATCGCACAAATTCAAAGATCTTTAACGGATCCTTACGATTTAGCCACTTTTTCGACAGATTTAAGAGTCGTTACGAGTTATTACGAGCTATTTACGGTTTATTACAAATTAATACGAGTTATTACGATGTATTTACGGCAAAATTCCACGAGTTCTTACGAGTTGCCGTTGTTACGAATAGTTACGAGTTAGTTAAGAGTATTTACGAGTCCTTCCTTACGATTTTGCTGATTTTATACTTTTCCTCGAATAGTAAACAATACGTAAAGAATACCTAGACAATACGTACAAATACGTAAAGTATACGTATCTATTCGTAAAGTACTCGTAACTACACGTAAAGTGCTCGTAAAAGCTTGTAACATTCTGTAAAGCCATCGTAACACGACCCCGAATGAAATCGTAAACAACAGGTAAGCACTCGTAAATAATCCGTAAACAAATCGTAAACTAGCCGTAACAAATCATTAATACCCCCTTCATTTACACTATTTTCCTTACGAGTCCTTACGGATCAATTGCAAGTAGTCGTTCACAACTCGCAGACATTCGTAAGGATCCGTGAAAGGAGAGGCAAACTTTTTGACATGTCAAAAATCTTCTTACGATTGTCCACAATTTTTTTTTTTTTGTAAATAGCTTGTTAATAGCTCGTAACAACCCGTAAGTATCGTAAAACGCTCGCAACCACAATTAACGATCTGTAAACGACTCGCAAGAATACGTAAATGACTTGTTAGGGTAAGTTTGCGATTTTGTTTACGGAATATTTACGGATTATTACTATTATTAGTGCTAACATGTTATTTACGATTTCAATCGGGTCGTGTTACGATGGTTTTACGGATTGTAACGGGTTATTACGAGTACTTTACGTTTAGTTACTAGTACTTTCCTAATAGAACCGTATACTTAATACCTCCTTCACATACACGGATTTTTCTTACGAGTACTTACGGATCGCCAACTCGTAGTCAATCGCAAGCATCTGTAAATAACTCGCTGGTATCCGTAAATAACTCGTCACAACTCGCAACAACTCGTAGACACTCTTAAAATCCGTGAAAAAAGAGGCAATTTTATTGACATGTCAAAAATCTTCTTACGATTGTCCACGGATTGATTTGTCCGTAAATAGCTCGTAACAATCCGTAACCATCCTTAAACCGCTCGCAACAACACGTAACCATCCGTAAACTGCTCGCAAGAATCCGTAAATGACTCGTTAAATATTTTTGTAACGATTCGTTACGGTTAGTTTAGGATTTGTTTACGGATTATTTACGGATTATTGCGAGCAGTTTACGGATGGTTACGTGTGCTAACGTGTTGTTTACGATTTTGTTCTGGTCATTTTACGATGGCTTTACGGATTGATACGGCTTATTACGAGAATGTTACGTGTAGTTACGAGTACTTTACGAATAGATACGTATACTTTACGTATGCTTAAGAACTGTTTACGATTTGGGGAAAGGTGTACAAGCTGCAAATTCGAACACTTCATTTTCAGTTGTTATTTTTTGGCTAACAATCGTAAGGACTCGTAAATACTCGTAACTTACTTGTAACTATTCGTAACAACACATAAACAGGTCGTAACTAACACGTTAGTTGCTCGTAGTTATCCGTGACAACTCGCAACAAATCGTGGACTGCTGCCGTAAATACATCGTAACAACTCGCCATAACTCGCTAATACAACTCGGCAAAGTGGGCGCCCTGCTTTAGGACTCGTAAGAAAAATCCGTGTATGTGAAGGGGGTATTATGCAGATGATGCAATGAGGTACACTTTTTTTCATTTTTGACTGAAGGATTTGGTGGGATTACGTTTACAGTATAGTTGTCATATCAAACATATGAAAAAGATATGTAAAAAAAGCCGAAATATACCAATGTTTTATATGGATTTGCTTTGCACATGGTCAGAAATTCGTTATGTAAATCAATTTCATGTAAACATATTCCCAATGAAATACTTAGGAATAATAGTAATATTTTAATTGATAAAAAAAAACCTCTGTATTTCCCGTCGTGGATAAAAGAAAGCATTTTCCAAGTTAAACATGTTATAAATCAAGGTACTTGGATGTTAACACTGGAAAAAGCATTTTCAAAATATTGGTTACAAAGTTTACACTTAAACAAAGCTTCAAATCTCAATAAAACCATATACATGACGACAACTTTAGATGTTATAAACGTTCATTACTAAAGCGAAAACTTACTATAATTTAATCTTAGAAAAGAAAAAAGAGTAAGTTGGTTTTAATTTTTGGCAAAATACTGTAGGCCTACCAGAAACGCTTGTTTGGAAAGATACATCGCAGTTCATATTTGATAAACTAAGAGACAATTATATCAAACAATATAATTTCAAATTAATTCATAGTGTATTGCCCTCTATTTAGCAGATAATCTCTTTACATGGAAACTCGTACAGTCTAACTAATGTAACATTTCCCGTGAAAAAGAAACTATTGAGCAATTTATATTTCATAGCACGATGATAAGAGTTTTCTGGAAGATTATCTCAAGAATTATATGTTTCCTTTTTAAAACAGAAATTGAAATTGATATGAAAATGTTATTGATTGGATATGGAATAAAAAAAATATATATTTATACTCTACTTAATTTCTTGATAAATTATGCAAAACTTGTTATGTACAAAGATTACGAAAAGCAGAACTTTGGGGAAGGACAAGCCATCCAAAAAGATTAATAAATAATTGTATTTCATCATTGAAATGTTATTTGAAATACAAAGAAAACAGAGTACTTCGATAAGGAAGAAGTTACGAAAGTAATCTTTGTTTTATATAATTCATGTATTTCGTTTTACTTGTTTTGTAACTAGTCTATATGTGATTTGAAATGGAATAATAAAGTCCCTTTGAAGTGATATAGAACAAAAATGTGTATATTCATCTTATTATTATTATTATTTTACTTGGCAAATCAAGTCACATAATACAACAATATAACAAATATTGGTCTCAGTGACTACCTCAAGAAGAACGCTATTGATGCTGTACTCGGGAATACCTGGATCCTTAGCGCATGATATCCTCATGACTTTAGATTTTGAAGCGTTGATACACATCTTGTTGTCTTGGCACCACTGATGAATGCTATCGATGTAATTTTGGAGGTATTGATGATCGACGGGAGCATACATGGGGCGAGAGACGACAGTGTCATCCGCGAATATTGCACATGAGGAGTCAATGTAGCGGGGCAGGTCATTAATGAACAAGTTAAATAGACAAGGACCTAATACGCTGCCCTGGGGGATACCGGATGTTGGTGAACGCCGTGAAGAGAAATATCCTTTGTACTGAACACGCTGTTGACGTCCAGACAGGAAAGACCGAATCCAGTACCATACGTCACCAGTAACATTATAATGAAGACAATTTGTGCGATAGCACATCGTGAAGCATGCGGTCGAAGGCTTTTGAAAAGTCGAAAAAGACTGCGTCAATACGGGGCGGGCGACGCTGATCTAAGATAGACATCCACTGGTGAGTAATGGTCAGAAGTTGGGTCACACATGATTTTTTAGATACAAAACCATGCTGGACTTGTGATGAAAGGCAATTAGATTCCATGTGATTGCAGATTGTCCTAGAAATGAACGATTCCATCAATTTACTAACAACGGACGTTAGTGCTACTGGACGATAATTTGTTACAAGCGACCGATCACCAGCTTTGAAAACAGGTGAGATATAAGCCTGTTTCCACGAAGATGGTAGAGATTGATGTCGAAGAAACAAGGCGAATAGGCGCTGAAGAATTGGTGAGATAACTTGTACAGATTTCTTAAGCATCGTTGGCGTGGTAGAATCAGGTCCTGGGCTTTTCTTATCTTGTAGAAGCATATAGCCTTTGCTATATCAGCAGTAGATATCTCGACGGAACAAAGTAGATGAATCGGATGAACACAAGCGTCAGGAACCTTTGTTAAGTTACTAGGAGGAGGGTAAATAGACTGGAAGTAAGTTGCAAACCTTTCTGCAATGTCGTTTGGTTTATTGATGATGTTGTTGTTATCAACGAGGACCAGAGGGGCCAAGCAGTATGAACTGTTAATCATGCTCTTCGTTTTATTCCGGACTTCTTTGAACTTCATCCAGTCACCTGAACTATTTACATTTAGCAATTGTGAAGAGCCTATGTTTCTTTCTAATGAGGCCCTTGATTTATCGAGTGATCCACGCTTTGTCTTCTTGGATCCGGATAACTTGTGTGGTATGGCATCACGGGAAGCTGCCAACAACAAATCGAGGAATCCTTCCCAAGTGGCATCAACATCATTAGGGTCAAAATACAGGTCCCAGGGAGCTAACTCCAACAATTGATTGAAATGGTCAAAGTCGGCTTTTTTGTAGAGGAGAAATTCGCGTAATGTACCCTTTCCAATAAATGGCTGGAGCAGTCTGAATCTAAAATAGATAGCGAGATGATCACTCGAAAATGGGTTAGGCTGAACATTAATAGAATCAAATAGATCTGGACGTTTAGTGTAGAAGTGGTCAATCGTCGAACCAATTGTTGGGTCACGTGTTGACTGGCGTGTGACAGACTTCACTTCCTGAGACAGATCAGTTGCTTCCAACATGAACAACAGCCTAACAGCATCATGTGCATTAGGATCCTTCACATCGATGTTAAAATCACCATTCAGTATGATACCTCTGTGATTCAATGAGGACACCTGGATCTGGTCGATGTGGTCTTGAAGTCGATCCCAGAAGTCCGGTACGTTGCTTGCAGGTCTGTATAGTGCAGATACAATCCATTTTGAACCATTTATGGATATCTCCGCTGATATACTTTATAACTGTTGGTGGTCAACATTTTCCAACCGTCTAGGGTTTAGATATGATTTCAATCACAAAAGAACACCGCCACCGTGACGTACATCATTATCAGTTTCACGATCTCGTCGAAATATGACATAGTCATCAGGGATCGAAAGTTCACTATCAGTACAAGTCATGATGAATTCAGCCAGGTTTCCGTAATACAGATAATGTCAGGTCGAGTGCATTCTACGAAAGTTAACAAATCTATGCACTTGTGCCGTATACTAATTCGGGTATTGAATGATATTCCAGACAAGCAACGATGCGTTGACAATCTGGTTTCCGTACTCGAAGATTCAGACTCATTATCAGGCCCTGGGTTTGACTTCACATCTTCACAACTGATAGCTGTATATTGTAACAGGCAGTACAGTTACTATAATATGGAGTGCAACCTTTTGCATAGCCTTTAATATCAATGGGTACTCTAATCACCACTGGAGAATAATCCTTGACAATGAATATTAAAGAGTCCAGGGATATCGGTCCAGGCTCTTTGGACTTGGAATGTGAGGAGGATAATGAATAGGGTACTTATCTCCATTGTCAGCATGTAGTGTCCTGTTGAAGCAACAATGTCTTGGCTATTGGTCAAGCTTTGGTGGGCTCACGCCTCAGGCTGTATGTGCTAATGGTTAATGTAGCAGTAACACACAAATAAAGCCGTGGGACTGAACTGGCAATAGTTCAATTCAATACACATCAACTCACATTTACAACAACAAAATACAAGTTACCGAGGATCCTCCTGGTTGATCAAATAGAGTCAGTCACATTACCACATCATGATACACAAATCACACGTAATGCTGAAGATAAAAACAGAGAAAAAGTTCCACAGCAAATAGGCATAAAAGGGTCATCGGTGATGAGCCTAATGGAGTGTAATAAACAAATTGAAATTGGCTCTTTGTCAGGAACTTAATTGGAGATTCATCCGTTCAATTAGGTTATCAGGAACGTGCAGGTTTCTAAAAGGTAATTACCTTGATAGGATTTTTTTTTCTCCATTACGCTTCCATAAAGACTCTTCATTCTGCAGTAGCGTAGCATGGGTTAATTAGACGTTAATGGAGCACCAGCACCAGAGGTGTTGGGGGTGGGGGGGGGGGGGACTGGTCTGATTCGATGGAAGAAATGCGAATTGAAAAAGCCATTGGTTAGGGGATATTACAATAACGTTTTATTTTCTTCTCCTTCTCCTTCTCGTACACTTTCTCTCTATCTCTATCTATTCGTTTTTAGATTGAGGGCACGTGTCCCCGCCCTCCTTAGCTAAGCCTCTGTCATTCTGTGATCATTGCCAACCATTGCTGTAATTTTTTTGCCATACGCAGACTTACTCTAGTTTGATCAGGTTGAAACTCTATCGTAATACATAGACCATAGTAATTAAATGCAGATTGACAACACTAATCAGAGGCTTCAGGTGAGGATGATATATTTTCATTGGATACTTTTGAAGCACTCAAACCCAGACCGCAAGTTGTTCAAGGCGCTTCAATATTACCCGGGCTCTCGCTAGGCAACCACAGAAATAAAAAAATTCTCCCAACTGGCACCTATTCGACACCTGTATGGAGAGTGGCCAGTGTAGATTGATGCTTTTCCACAAACGCAAGTGCCTACGATTGGTCTGTATGCTCAAATAAAACAAAACAAGAACATCTCCGTCGATGTGGAATAATTTCTGATATTCATCAATATAATACTGACTAATTGCATTAATTGGAAACATTGAGGGATAAGACAATACACAGCAATACAATCTCTGAAAATGGCAGATTTGGAATCACTTAGGAATGAAACGGAAAGGCAAGCTGAACACTTAGATCCAAAAATAGTGTCCTTCCTCATTTTATCTCTTGCTTTCTCCTCTCTTTTGAATGGAGCTGTCCTGATTGTCATATATCATCAGCAACATCTTCAGGATTACATGCGAGTTCTCTACCAGATTTTGACAGCATCTGATTTGATCTTGGAAATAACCTGGAGTCTTTGGATCATGCTTTGGGTTTCATTCAGTGACCACAAGACATGCTCGGTCGCCAGTATGGTGTTTCCATTCCTGACTTTTGTTGCGCTCTGGTCCATCATGGTATGCCTTTGCGGTATCAGCTTCAACCTTTATCTCCTAGTCACAAGGCCTCTCCGCTATCACACAATCGTAACCAGAAAGAGATTCTTCTGTATGCTTGCTGGTACTTACCTGGTGATAGTAATAGTGCTGGCTTGTGGAATCGTGTTCCCAGTACCAGATTCACCCTTAATTAACCTCCTCATAAAGCAATGTCAAAGTAAAACAATACGCCTAAATTCGGTGGCGAGGATCACCTATGCTTATCAAGCTTTCCCTATATGCGTTACGATGATTTGTACAGCCGTCATTTATGTCAAGTTACTGTTCATTGCAAGGCAGAAAGCTAATGCGGTCGAGAACGTAGAAAGACCCCGCGATAACATCGCAGAAAATGTGGGGATGGACCAAAAACTTGCTCAGCCGCAAAATCGAGCCGACATGAATATTAGGTACTTTTAGAATGAGTGAACGAGAACACGACGAACGCCGACTGATCATGCGTGTCAACGTACTTAACTGCCCATGTTGGCTACAATTAGAAAACTTTTAGATTGCACTCGACGATATGCATGCAGGAAGTAACACAATAAACATCACGGACAAAGAAAGAGGACAAAATATACAGTTCCTCATTCTACCCTCAACAAAAGAACATCCTTCACTGCTAATATGTAAATATGTGTAGAACAGGTGAATATGCATGTGACACCTGTTCTACACACTTTTACATAATAGCAGGAAAGGGATGTTCCTTTGTCTATGCGCACGCGGCATACTAGTACCTTTCAGCATGTAAAGGCGCTTTATAAATGTCAATATGTATGTATATATGCATGTACTAGATTTAGGAAAATCAAGGTTGACGCATTCTCGATCGCCGACTGAGACCACGTGACGCAGGCGCAGTGCCTTAAAATGACGTCACACGTTGCAGTCAAAGCTCTTGACGTGCATTTCTAAAAGTCCCTATGGTGGCAAAGCAGTACGTCGACAGTGGAGACGATTCAAAGGATTGGTTACGATTCTCCTTTTAACGTGTTCTTTCTGTATCGCATGGATACCTTTCCTTTTCAATACCATTAACACGAATACCACATTGTTGATTATTTTTAATTTCTTCCCATTGATTAACGGCTGGATACAGCCCATCGTGTACTTGTTGACCAATCCTGAAGGAAGGGGGCTATTCTTGCAGTTTGTACGGTGTTGCCGAGCTAATGAGCCATTCAACTGAAGTAATACAATTTCGAAATCTTTGAAACAACAATTTTGTACAAATTTGCTGAAAATATTAAGCAAAGAAACAAAATAAACTGTGTTATGAACGAATTTCCTTATAATAAATGTGGCTCAGAATGATTTCATCGTGAGTTAAAGGACTCATTGTAATTGTCCTTTTAAAATGATCTTGCAATGTATAGGTATTGTGCATTTGGTCCGGATGTCATCAATATTATTCTCATGAATCATTAAGACAGATCAAATTCACAACTTCAATATCATTTTTACAAATAAAATATTCGACGTACGACACCCTCTAGATGTTATTGTTAAATTCATTTGTAGTAGTTATGATAATGATAATAATGATAATGATGATAATAATGATAATAATGATAATAATGATAATAATGATAATAATAATAATACTAATATACCAATAGAGCACATAGGGTAGGTGTAGGGAATTGGAGGGCACCAAGCTTGAACCCATCACTGTCTGTCCGTTTTGGCTCCAATATTGCTCTAGCGCCATTTGTGGCTTTTAACAACACTACTGCACATATCTAATTCATTTTGTAAGAATACAATGCGTTCTTTCTCCGAGAAAATTGGCAAAATTGACCAAGATAAGCAATTTCGATCGTAAAATTTTGCTCTGATATAAAAACACAACTTTCACTGAATGTTGTGGTGTATGCAGATACTTAGGGGTGGCTCTTAAAAATTGTTTTAAAAGGAAGTTTATTACGTGTGCCAACCATCACAGAAAACTTATGGCCTTGTGTGTTGTGAATTGGTGTTGCAATGCACATTATGAATGGTGTCGGATCTGTGTGTAGGCAATGGAGGACACCAGGTCCAAGATGGGGGTCGTTTGTTGTGAATGCCGGGTATGCCGAGGACAGTCAATGACCCGATGCTGGTTGGTTAATTGAAGTTTTTTATTCCACATTTTACATTAAAAAAAAAACAGTTTAAATTCTTGTTTGTTTTCTTTTTTACAGGCGTATAAGAGTAAATTTCACATAAGAAAAAAGAAATCAAATCAAGTATAGTGTACGGAAAATAAGTACGAAATTTCGAAATATATAGATGAGACAGGCAAGGTTAAAAAAAAAAGGTAAAATATGGGGAGCCTAAATAAAAAGCATAGCTTATATGTGAATAGGCTCCCGAACTGAGTGACACAATATAGTAGGTTTGAATTTAAAAGGTATTATAGGAGACGAAAAAGGAGTAGTATAGTATGAGATTCTAAAGTCGTACAAGAAGAGTGAATTTGAGAAGAAAATACAAATATAATAAAGAGTAAAGAAAATAATATAATAATGATAAGTAGGAGAAGGTGAAGAAGGGAAGAAGAAGAAGGAAAACGAAAAAGAAGTGGAAGAAGAAGAGGCAGAAGAAGAAGAGGAAAAAGCAAATTGATTAAATCAATGGCATTGTAAGATAACATGTACAGAAATATTTTGGGCCACATTGTTTTAAAATCGTTTCAAAATTACAGTAAGTTCATTGGCTGCATGTATCTCTTTCAAAAGTATTTGAACTATTAAACTATAACAATCTCATTTGCATTCAAATTGTATTTAAAATATCTTGATTTGTTACTGTCCCTTATTACCTACACATGTAAGTAATGAGAGACCTTTTGTGATGACGAAAGTATCATTGTTATCTTATTAGTCAGTTACATCATGACCACAATTGTTTTACCAAATAAATGTATTTATTTATCTATTCAAGTTTTATTTAAAATAGAGGGTAGGTACATGCAGTTTAACAAAACTGCTTTCCAAGTACGCCCTCTGGAACGACATAACAAATATGTTATATACACAAATACAAGGAATATATAATAAATATAACATTCATCAAAACTAAACATTGACATATTTGACATAATATAGAGTACAAACATATATAACGTAAGAAAAAAAATTATACCGGTAGAGGGATATAAGAACGGAGATTCGACTATAATGATTTGCCAATTGGCATCCGCGCTTACATATTTGAATTGATTTGGTTGATTGAATTGAGGGAGGAAGTTTATTAAATAGGGTGCTTGCTTTATATGAGAATGATGTTTTATTTAATTCGGTTTGGGATATGGGATGAACCAGTGTCTTTCATCTTGCGTCGTTGTAGTAACACCGATTTCCTAGCTTAATACGACACAAACTTGACAATAATTCGACGGGATCGCTTTTGCGCATTTTCTTGTCGTTGTCATGACTACTGGGTTTCCCGTTCCCGGTATCATGGAAGGTTTCTTGGTCACTGACCGATGCTTGATCTTTGATTGGGGCTCCTAATCGGTGAGATCTGTCAATTGCGCTAGGATGAAGCTGAATTCCAAGCTTTTCCTCTGCGATCTTGCACACAATAGCCGTAGTATCTTCGTTCTTATTCTCAGGAACGCCGAACAATCGAACACAATTCCTTCGCAAGTATTGTTCTTGATCGTTGCAGGTCCGCATCAGGGCACTGATCTGTGATGATTTTTGTTCAGCTTTCAGAGTGAGGTGATTGATCTTTAGGTCTTTATCAACAATGAATGACTCAAGCTCAAGCAAACGACCTTCTTGCTTTTCAATGGTGTCTAGGAGAGATACAAATTCCTTTTGACAAAAGCTTTTGACGATGTCATTTATAGCTTTTAGAAAGACATCGTTGGAGGTAATCTTCTCCACTAAATCATCACCAGTCCTTACAGAATCAGTTGGCGCCAAAATTGCACTGGTCGCCGCCGTCTTGGAATTGGACGATATCAAGTCAAAACTTAGGCAAGATAAGAATAAGAATACACATGTGAAACAGTCGTACCTTATCTGCGTCCATTTGCTGAAGACCTCTTAGATTCAATCTGTGCTGTATTAAAGTAGACGTTACTGAAGAGAATACAAAACTTTCTGTACGTGTAACATTTGTCATGTTTATTTAAATTATGCAAACGTGCTTAAGGGTATCCAATTCCTCACACCTACCCTATACAGTGCGTCCCAGAAAAAACGAAACGGAGAATCATCGATGTTTTATCATAACTTAATCAAAATTATAATTAATAAATTACCCATATTCGTAAAGGATGGCGCTACTTACATATCAGGTCCCGTACTTCATATCTTTACGTTATCTTTAGAATGTGGAAGGGTGCTAGATAAGATGAAAATAAAAAAAAAAAAAATCTCTATTCTGTTCTATTCTATGCCACTGTTAACTATAATCTTTGAAAAAACGAATTGCTGGTTAAAACCATTTTTAGAATCAATTAATGTTTTGTACCATCATCTATGTGAATTGCCTTAAAGAAACCAGTCAGAATTATCATTGATTAACTAGTGCATAACGATGTATGACCCTATGCCAAACACATCCAGGCATACCAACATATTAAACAAATTATATTTTGTCATCCGTGATGATCTGTTTGTGCGGCGTTAGTTTGAACCTCTATCTTCTGGTGACAAAGCCGCTGAGATATTACACAATCCTAACTAGGAAACGATTTCTCTTTTAATTGACATCCATGTACCTCCTGACCTTCGTGACACATGGGATCTTTCTACCTTTTCCCAATTCTCCATTCCTAAGAGACGAAATTGAAATGTGTCTGGGTCGTGAAATCTCTTCATGGACGTCAACAGTGGACACATTCTACACCGTTTTTCTTGTATGTGTAACTCCGATCTTTACCACACTGATTTACGTTCGTTTGCTCCTCATCGTGCGTCAGAAGATGAAAGCGGTTGTCAATAATTTAAGGATCGTCCGACTTAACAGCACTGTAAAGGAAGTCGGTATCGAGAATGGTGTAGGTGGTGGTTGTCAAGAACTTAATCAGCCGCAGAACAGGATCGGTGTAAACCCTGATGAAAACCTTTATCGTCCACCACAAGAGCGGTTGAAAGGGTTAATTACCGTTATTCTTATTACAGGGACTTTCTACATCGTGTAGATACCGTACATTATTCTCCATACAATCTTAAATTTCAACTTCATCCTGGACTTCGTTGCAGCTAGCAGCACGTGGGTTCAGCAGATAATTTATCTGCTCACCTACCCCGAAGCCAGAAAACTATGCTGGAAATATGTTAATTTTAACAAATAGTCGAATCGTGTAACTAAACCGCAACTAAACAGCAATTGACATTTAATACGTTATTAATTAAGATAATATTTTACCACATTACTTTCGCCTTTAATCTTAATAGTGTATTTTCTTTTCAATCAAGTATTGTACAATGTATTTAGAATGTTCTTGTTTTGCAATATTGTCTTAAGTGATGTAATGAAGTTACTGTAGCTATATTGCAATTGTTATATAAGATATAAGTTTGACCTTTTGCTATTAGTTAAGCGCATAGAGATGTCAACACATCATGCTCTTTTTTTACCAAAGATTATATATCAGCTAATGTATTTCAAAAGAGCTCCTTAAAACACTATATCAATGTGTGGGGGTCTAGTGAATAAGCCACCAAGCTATAAAGCATAGGGTTTTCGGTTCAAATCCCTACCGTTTCCTTAGGCAAAACATTTATCTTCATTTGCCACTTTTTATCCAGGTAAAGATAATGAGTATCCATAGAGGGAAAACTTCTTGTTTGCATGAGCGCGTAATCATCATATCTCAGCTATCTAAAAGTCGAGTAAAAATAACGAATGCCACAATTTTGCATGATCCTCGGGAACAGCATTATTTTTCTCAGGATACGCACCGAGTATGTCGATTATTTTTCATTATGAGTGGTCCTCATACCCACATTGGCATGTGCCGCCTTGTCGGCGCAGGTTAGCGAAAAGCGGTTCAGAACTTTGTATCTTGTAGCAACGAGATAAATAAATACGTATGGGACATACTTCTTTGTTTCGCGCAACTACATTTTTCATCCAGGATTGCCATTTATTTAATCATAGAGTTTGGAATTATAAATTTCCCTACTTCTGGTTATATATGCAATTTTTAAAAGATATTTTTTTAATAATTTGTTAAGTTATGTATATTGTGATCATATATAACAACATTTTGAAATAATTTGTTTGTTTTCATTTTTGTAAGTACTTCCTGACAATGAATCATAAATTAGCAAATATACGTGACAATTATCATTACATGCCATTGTATCGATTTTCCCTGGAAATATGACTCAAATCTCAAGGAACTGATAAATTAAGTTATTGAGCATAAGGGACGTATAATTGAATGCGTACGGAAAATATAAGGATAATGATGATGATAGTGTTTATTTATAGTGAAATATTTTGAGAAAAAAGTGGTAGCGTATTATTATTTTGTTTAAACATGAAGCGTTAAATTTGTAGTGAATTAATGCAGAAGGCTGCTATGGTTTTCAATTTGTCAAATAATGGACTTGTGTGAGAAAAATGAGGTGAACCAGTTATTACGCGAAGGGCGTTCTTTAGTAATAATTGAAAATAGTTGATTTAGGTTTTGGCGCTGGTGCCCCCACACTAAATTACAACATATTATATACGGTAATATCAACCAATTATAAAGCATAACAAGCGTGTAACAAGGCATACATTTGTTTTCATTTTGTGTACTATACTAACATTCCTAGAAAAAAAAGGATTCATATGACGTATAATAAAATTCCTCAGACCTAAAAAACGACGAGCCCTCAAACCAACAGTATCAAGCGGCCCTTTGGGGACGCTCGCCCAAACAACCCATGTCCAGCCTGTCCTTTCCTATGAGTGGCGTAACATGGGTTTATCCGGAGGAAAGATGGCGCCCTACTAAGTCAAACCGTATTTTTTTCTCATCGTGGAAAATTCCTGTAAGATCATTTAAAAATGAGTGGAAAGAAAAGACAGATGGAAAAAATGGACGTTTCACCAAGGATTTCCCAATACTTCACCCCTTCTGGCTCAATTTCAGGCAGAACAGAGGTGGATATCGATGAAAACTCGGACATTCAACTTGAAAATCTCACTCAGCAGTCAGTGCTTACTGGAATCAGCGAAGCAGGCCAGGACTCGCAGGAGTCGCACCCCCAAGCTGTCGGGGGAAAGGAGAGGGATAAAGACGAAGACGAACCGCGGGCAGAGAAGAAGCGCAAGACCAATGGAGATCAAAAGGTGCAGGCAAGTACTACCACTGAAGATTTACTAGCAAAGCTTCTTGACAGAATGGATCAAATGAACTCAAAATTCAATGACATAGTGACCAGATTAGACTTACCCCTTACTCAGATTGATAACAATAAGAGAGAGATAGAAGAAGTAAAGGAAAAGCAAGAAGGGATTGAGTTTGACATTGGTTCAATCAAAGAGAAATTGCACGCACAAGAAAAGGAGAATGAGAAGTTGCGCGAACGTCTGACAGACCTATCCGCCAGGGGAATGAGAAACACACTTGTGTTCCAAGGCTTTCCAGAGGGTGCTGAGAACAAGAATTGTGAAAATTTGATCCAGTCATTTGCCAAGTCGCATTTGCAGATTGAAGCTGAAGTAATCATCGAAAGGGCACATCGCAGCGGAAGCACCTCATCACCTCGACCAAGGCCGAATATTGCAGCCTTTAATCGGTACTCGACCAAAAGTATGATCCTGGTAAATGCACGTCGCTTCTTGAAGGAGAAACCCTTTGAGCACAAGGGAAAGCATCCTATTTACGTGGATGAAATGTTGCCCAAGGAAATTCGTGAACAACGGAAGAAGCTGATTCACATCAAGAAGAAGCTGAAAGAGGAAAATACAAGGAGAGCAGTGTACTTCAAGTATCCTGCTTGCATCTTCTACAAAGAAGGAAAAGACGGGAAGGAGATAGAATACAAGAAGAAATAACTCAAAACGTCAAAGGAAAGAAAATATTATCATTCCACATCGAAATGCCGGAAACATTAAAAAAACAAAAAAATGAATGATGTTATAGAGCTGGACTTACCTTGCCTACTTAAAAACAAGAAGAAAAGTGAAAAAGGAATACTTAGATTAGGTTAATGACAAGAACTTAAACTTTTATTTGTTTAATTATTTTTCATGAACTAATTCTGAGAGTGAACTTTTATAGGTGAATATGTGGAAAAAGCACTCAAAGGAAAAAAGGAAAGACCACGATGTAGAGCGCCACCTTGATCTCCCCAAGGCATACAGAAGAACTAGCCTTTGTTATGATTTGTTTTTTGTGTTGTTTGGTTGTTGAACCTGAATGTTTAATATATGTTAAACCTGATTTTATAATGGTGGTATTTTTAAGAAATTCATATCTTAACTATGGATTTGAAGCTGATGACACATAATGTTAACGGATTGGGGGACTTTAAAGCAAGGAAACGTTATTTTAATTATATGCTTAAACAGAACAAAGATATTATCCTTTTACAGGAAACTCATTCTGTAGAAAAGGAAGAATCATTATGGAGAAATCAAGTTAGATCTGATATTATTTTCAGTCATGGAACTTCTAAGAGCAGAGGAGTATGCATTATATTAAGAAAGACACCCAATTTTAAA
Source organism: Strongylocentrotus droebachiensis (assembly GCA_035222895.1). Lineage (NCBI taxonomy): Eukaryota > Metazoa > Echinodermata > Echinoidea > Camarodonta > Strongylocentrotidae > Strongylocentrotus > Strongylocentrotus droebachiensis. The sequence goes on from JAVYIG010005931.1 coordinate 25,298, forward strand.
TTGTTAGACTCCATTAAAGATATAATGGGACGATTTTTATTGGTAAAAGTTGAAATTCAGAAGAAAGTTTATGTGATATGCAACATATATGCACCAAATAATGAGAAGGATCAGGTTGAGTTTTTTAAGAAGGTAGAATTGACCATACAAGATAACGTTGAAAATGGGGAAATTCTAATAATTGGTGGGGACTTTAATTTAATTCAAAACCTTGATCTGGACAGGGCAGGTGGCTCAATGAAAAGCATTTGGAAGCACTCTGTGAATCTTATAGAAAATCTGAAAATATATTTTGGTTTGGTTGATGTTTGGAGAATCAGAAACCCCTGCAAAAAAGGATTTACATGGAGAAGGTATAACCCACTGGTGCAATCTAGATTGGATTTTTGGTTAATCCATGAATCCTTACAGAATACAATTAGTGAAAATGATATCATACCGTGTGTTTTGTCTGATCATGATCATGTTAGTTTGCATATGAAAATTAAGACAACAAATTCTGGTCCGTTCTACTGGAAATTTAACAATAGTCTATTGAATGATGTGGAGTATGTTAATGCTTTAGCTAATACATACTCAGAATGGATTGGTGAGTTTACAGATAGTAATGATAAAGGAGGGCTATGGGATTGGTTAAAGTTTAAAATTAGAGAATTTACTGTACCATTCTCTAAGAAGAAGAAATGTGAAAGGGAAGAGAAAAGAAAGGCTCTTGAAAAAAAATTGAAAAAATTAGATGACAGGATGGCAGCAGAAGATATAGATGAAGAATTAATGAAAAAGAAAAGGGAAATAGAACAGGAGTTGTTTAAAATATATGACTATTTTGCAGATGGGGCAATCTTGAGGTCAAGGTGTACATGGTATGAGAAAGGGGAAAAGAGTACTAAATATTTTTTGTCATTGGAAAAAGGTCAAGCAGCAAATTCCAATATTGATGTTTTGACTTCAGATGTAGGACGTATTGATAAACAGTCTAAAATACAGGATTTCATTAAGAAATCATATAAAACTTTGTTTGAGAACAAAGATAAGGTGGAAGATGAGGTGAGCAAAGATTACATAAGTCAGAGTAACATCAAGCAACTCACAGACGAAGAAAGAAATTCATGTGAAGGAAATATCACTTGCTCTGAAGCTAGGGCAGAATTGTTAAAAATGGCTAGAAATAAAACACCTGGGAACGATGGGTTAACTGTGGAGTTTTATGAGATGTTTTGGCCTTTGATATCAAAAGAAGTTATTGATTCTTTCAATTTTGCATATGAAAATAGTGTAATGTCTGTGTCACAAAGACAAAGTACAATTAAACTCATCCCTAAGCCTGATAGAGATAAACACACACTGAGCAATTGGCGTCCCATAACTCTTTTAAATGTAGATGTTAAAATACTTTCTAAATGCTTGGCGAAGAGAGCTGCTAAGGTGATAGGAAAGTTAGTAGATAGTCAACAAACTGCCTTTATTAAAGGCAGGTACATAGGGGAAGGAATAAGATTAATATCAGACCTTTTACAATATACTAAGGAGGAGAATTTGAGAGGTATTATGCTAGCCCTTGATCTAACAAAAGCATTTGATTCAATAAGCCACAGGTACATGCTAAATTGTTTAGAAGCGTTCAATTTTGGACCATCTTTCATACAATGGGTTAGAACATTGCACACTAATATAAGTAGTTGTGTATTGGTGAATGGATTTACCACTGGATATTTTCCAGTGTCTAGAGGAGTCAGACAAGGTGATCCTCTGGCTCCTTAACTGTTTATACTGAGCTTGGAAGTTGTTCTTACAAGACTTAATAACTTGATAATAATGATAATTTTCAGGCTTTTGAATTTAGTGGAAAACAAATAAAGTATACAGCATATGCTGATGACATAACTTGCTTTTGTAGGAATATACAATCAATGAAGATGGTTTTCAAAGTTTTTGAAGAATTCTCAATCATATCAGGTCTTTATTTGAATAAAACAAAAACGGAAGGTATATGGGTTGGGAAAGATAGGCAAAATGGAGAAAAAAACAAATGATATACATTGGGCAGACAAAAGCATAAGAATGTTAGGCATTCATTTCTCATATGATCAGGAAGTAGTCAGGAAACTGAACTTTGATAAGAGACTGGATGAAATTAAATGTACTTTTTTAAGATGGAAGAATCGGGGGTTAACTTTAATAGGAAAAATTCAACTGTTGAAAACATTTGTTATGTCTAAGATTATGTATATAGTTTCCAATATTGAAATACCCGATGATTTTGTTAAGGAGGTTGAAAAGTTGATGTTTCAGTTTATATGGAAAGGTCCAGATAAGATATCACGGGCAACAATGATTGCAGATTATACTGAAGGTGGTCTTAAATTTCCGAAACTAAAATGCATGATAGCGACACAGCTGGTTAAGTGAATTCAGAGATATTATACAGAATCAGATCATCATTGGAAGTTGTTTTTTGACCACTATAGTAAACGATTTGGTGGAAAATTGATTTTTATGAGTAATTATTCTATGAGCCAGTTGAATTCTCTTGGAATTCCCATATTTTATCATAACTTGTTGTTAGCATGGTCCAAGACAAAGGAGTATAATCAATTGGTTGATGATCAAGGAGCCCAAGCAAGTGTACTTAGTCAAATTGTTAGGAACAATCAATATATTCTTATTGATAATAAATCAGTTTACTGTAAGGCCTTTCATGAGGCAGGTCTATGTTATGTATATCAACTTTTTGATCTACATGGAAACATTGTGCAATTTAATCTTTGGAAAGCAAGAGGAGTACCAGGTAAATACTACATGATATATTTGGCAATAGTATCGCTAGTCAGGAAGAAATGGGGAAGTTCATTTAATCAATTATTGATACAAATGTTCTTGGAGAAAATAGATTATGAACATGATCAGTCTGACCTTTTGACAGTAGAAATTCAAAAAATAAAAACTAGAAATATTTATGTTGATTTAGTTAGTAAATTGACATGTAGACCTGTCTGTGAACCCCTATTTTCCACTAAATATGGGATAGAAAAGGAGGAATGGCCACAAATGTATCTACTCCCATTTAAATGCACAATAGAAGTTAAGATGAGAGTCTTCCAGTTTAAGATTTTGCATAATATTCTATACACCAATGAGAGACTATTTAAAATGAAGCAAGTTCAGACAGAACTTTGCACAATGTGCGAGACCTCTGTTGAAACTCCTTTACACCTTTTTTATGAGTGTAAGGTTGCTGAAGATTTAAGACGAGCTTTTGTTGATAAAATCGGTCTAAAGCTATCTATCAGATATGAGGATCTGTCTAGGAAAAGAATGATGTTTGGATTCATAAAGGATTGGAAGGGACCACATAAAATATTGTTAAATCACTTAATTATCTTATTGAAGAGATACATTTATATTCAGAAATGCAGGAATTTAGTAGTAAGTTTCATAGGTTTTGAAACGTTTATTTGCAAAATCAGACATATAGAATTGGTAATTGCTAAACAAAAGCACAAAGAAAACATGCACTATAGAAAATGGTCCCCTATTGAGAATTTATTTTAATTATCCATAATTATATTTTGATAATGATACAGTTCAAACCACCCGAGACTGATTTTTTAGTTTTTACATCAGGTCTGTTTGTTTGTTTGTTTGATTGTTGTTAGTTTTTTTTTTTTTTTTTTTTTTTTTTTTTTTGGGGGGGGGGGTAATTGTTATAGTGATTCGTATTTGATTATTGTTCTTTTAATGTTATACAATTATTTAATTCTTGTATGATTGTTGTTTTTGTAATGTTACAAAAAAAATTCGAAAATCAATAAAAATATGGAAAAAAAACAAACAAAAACAAACAAAAAAAACAACATGGGTTTATCCAGTGACGGTATCATCCACAGGGATGACCATATCGAGAAGTGTGGGAAAGGGTCGTTCCATCTTATTCTCCTTTCCTTGTTATCATGTGTCATGCAATCTCTCTCTCTCTCTCTCTGTTCTCTCTCTTTTTTTCCCCTTCTTTATCGCTAATCGATACGGGGAGGCATGGATTGGGAATGTGATTGACATTTTCTCAGATTACCCATTAAAACAAGATTCATCAGCAAGCTATCATATTTACTGCTACCTGTCTGCAAATTGAAGTCAAAATCTAGGTCACTCTCAAAGGATGGAAAGCGAAAGGCCCATCATTTCTTCAAACACGGTTTAGTAAATTTGTCCCGTCGTCAGTAATGATAAGTTCAAGCCTTTTTTTAATTACGTTTTCACTGTCAAACCTCTTAAATAAATCGTTGCCTTGACACTTTCCTTTCCTAATCAATGCTATAAAGTGCTGACGCGAGTGACAAATGAGGGATCGTTATATTGCCACTTAGCGAAGAAAAATGCAGGCGCCATTCACACTCCAAATTATATTCGTTATACGTTTGCTATGTAGATCCAGAAAGACATCTCCGATCAGAGTCATTCTGAGTTTCAAATTTCGATGATCATCATCGGATACTGAATTGCTGAGTCAGGTTGATGTTTATCCATCAATAGATATATTTCCTACTCTACCAATGTCTTGATTCCTGCTATCTTATCTTTGGTACGACATGTTTACCAGTTTTTCCTTCTTAATTTCGGAATCGTAATTGCATTAAGATTTAATTCGCCACCAAATTATGAACCATCAAACGTAAACAAGTAAAGCTAATAGAATAACTCTCAGTACATAATTATGCTCAAAATGTTTACATGTATTTCACACACTACATAACTCAATGAAATTTATATCAACTTGAAGGTATTTTAATTTTCCATTTTTTGACACCAAATCCCTGGTGATTAGAGGTTTTACTAAAAGGTTACCTTTCAAACTCGAGGCAAACACACCAAACAGGTCATCATTATACTAATACACGTATATGCATACAGTTAATACACCTTTGGGCAAGAATTTTGTTTGTGTGGAAATCAAATCAATAACTTTGGGTTGCTATAACTTTTTATTGAAAGAGATTTGAACCTCTCCTTTACACAGGATATTTCCCTTGAACATGGGCAAATTCCTGAAAAGTTACGAAAAAATGCACCTCTCCCATTTTTATATATATGGCAAATAATGGTCTTTGATAAAAATTAAATACTTCGAGAAAAAAATTGCACAAATCTTGTTTTTTTAACTTAAATTTACGATGATAATTAATCCCAAATTCGTTAAAATTGGTATCAAAATGTAGGTAATTTAATTTTCTTTCATATGAAACCCAACTCATGCTGGTCCAAGGTTCCTTTAAAATATTATTCACAAAATACCTTTTTTGTCAAAAGGGACGCCCCTTCCAATTTAGGGGTGTTCGCAACAAATACAAAATAAAAAACCTCTGAAATATCGTGTATAATGAAAACATATTTCGAATAAACAAGGTGTGCTTAGTGTATGCGGTAGTGGCAGGCAACTAAACATGATATTTGACTTTGGCTCTCCGGTTACCAAGTAAGACTATTAAGTAAGACATAATTTTCTTATTCTTAATTGTTTTTGTTTTCAATCTTTTAATGATTTGTTTAACATCTAGTTCAAATAAAACCAAATTAAAGGCAGTAAGTCCCTTTTGCTCTCTTGAGCAAAGTCAATGAATCTTGGTGGGATTTTAATCACTGAGATATCGTGTATTATGATAACATATTTCGAATAAACAAGGTGTGCTTAGCTTATGCGGTAGTGGCTGGCAACTCAAAAATTAAGCATGATATTTGACTTTGGCCCTCCGCTTATTAAGTAAGACTATTAAGTAAGACATAATTATCTTATTCTTAATTGTATTTTTTATAATCTTTTAATGATTTGTTTATCTAGTTCAAATAAAACCAAATTAAAGGCAGTAAGTCCCTTTTGCTCTCTTGAGCAAAGTCAATAAATCTTGGCGGGATTTTAATCACTGAGATATCGTGTGTGGATTTTACAGTCATACATGTAGATTCTGAAACATATCTGTAAGACGTGTAAGAAATGAAAATCTAGCGCTGCTTGCATTCGTTGCACGTTATGTTGTAGCATTAATTGTTAACTACATACGAATAGTTTTTGAGTCTAGAAAATAAACATATGGAATTAAATATTTAAAATTTGGTTGAAGGCTTTTCAATATGCCACTGAATTCATGGAAATTTAGGTTTTTAGTTCTGCTAAAAGGGACAACCATCTTTAGGATGAAATTTAGTCTTTTAACCGTTTCCTTCTGCTCCATCTCTCTCTCCCGCTCTCTCTCTCTGTAAGTATATGTATATATATATATATATATCCTGAACTCACTTGACTGAAGTTTCTAGGTACTAAACGTTAGGTACTAATTATAAGTAAATGGTGCATGGCGATCAGAGTTAACCTGTACTGTGTATAGTCTGCGGATTACCGTATTTTATACCATATCCTAAAGTCACCCATGCGTAAGCAACAGGGCTCAAATTAATTTTTTGTCCACGGGGGCTCTTCCAAATAAAAAGCGCCCCCGTGAGCCTTCTCACGGGGACTCTTTTAGTATTGACGGGGGCTCTTTTTTTTAAATACAAATTTCCATTGAATTGGTGATAGCTTACCCATGAAACTCCTAAATTATTTCCTATTTCATCATTATCATTAATAGTCGGCATTATTTCCCTGTTATAACTTTACAAGTTATAACATGCAGCTAATGGTCAGATCTCTTCCCTTTTTACGAAAATTCTGGTCAAAGCCCGTATACATTCGCCTCCTTGCCAACAGGTTTCCTTTTACTAATCTTAGCTTTCGGTTGATTTACTGGTCGAGGTTCATTCGGCCAAATAAAAAAAAAACATGTTTAGCGTCCTGTTTTTTTGAAAAATAGGAAGGAGGAGGCTCTTTTTTCTTTTTCTTTCAAAATAGCCGCTCGGTAAATTTTCCCTGACAGTCGGGCTATTTTTTCAAGATGGCCGCCGGCATTTTTTTTAATTTTTTTAAAATCAGAAATAGATCCATTTTAGTCGTGTTTTTCATGTCTTTTTTCTTTAAAAAAAAAAAAAAAAAAAAATCAAAAAAAAAATCTATAAAAAAAATATAACAAAATTTTAAAAAAATGGGGAGGCGGCCCCCAAAAAGGAAGCGGGCGGGGCCAAAACATGTATATTTTTTTTAATGGCCTTATATGCTGGTCTTTTCAGAGGATTCACGATTTTCACAACGAAAACTTCTCCACGTTTCGGTCCTTAATTGTGCGATCGCCTCTAGCTCGAGCAGATATGGGGCGGCAGCGTGCACACCAGTATACTACCGGCGCAGCCAGTAATGTATAGCCGCTGATGACGGCCGCAGCCAGTGCACTGCGAGCTTCCGTTGTTTGTATCCGTAATACCCATTTGCGGCGAAAAGGCGTTTATTTCTTTACAATATGACAGCCTCTAGTTCGAGCGAGAAATCCTGCACGCTATTAGAATATAACTTTCATAGTTCCATTTCATTGGTTTAAAGGTAATACAAAGTTTTGGGAAATTTTGGAAATTGGCTGGATAGTGATTCTTTACAATTTTGATATATTTGGATGCCCCTGTTGATGTATTATAAGCACTCGAAAATTTAGCCCATAAAACACTTCTGCCTTCGAGCAAAATTAAATATTAAAATTTACCGGTGCTCCCGGTAAATTTTGATAAATTGCAAATAGCGCCTACGGCCATACAATGGTAGCTGCGACTATTAAAATCTCAGAATATGTAGTTGTGATATATAATTTCAAAACGGGAATAGCTACTCGGTAAATTTTAGTCAAGAAACATTGTTTTATAGCTAAATTAATATCTTGACTTTGAGAGGGAGCTATACAACTTAAAGATTTATTATGTACCATTTCATTCCTTTAAACTCGATTTCAACCGCGACAACGACCAATGAATATTGTAGGCTCGCATATGCTTCAAATATATTCATTTGAACCAAATTCATGACCCCATACCAAAACTTTGTATTACCTTTAAGGTTTGAAAGTTGAAACTCAATATTGTGTGAAAGTTATAACAGAAAGGATAATCTTCATTTTATATTTGTTATCTATTTTATTATTTATTTATATTCCACGGGGGCGATTTTTAATTTTGCAATCGCCCCCGTGAGCACCCTGACGGAGGCGATTGTGTAGCTCACGGGGGCGGAATAATCGCAATCAGGCGCCCATATTTCTCCCGCGAACACACACACTTACCCAGAAGATCACATTCGGTTGCCCCCAAGATGGTTAATCAATCTATATCAGGGGGGTGTTTCACAAAGATCCTAAGTCCAACTTAACTCTAAGTTGGACTTAAATATTATGGAGAGCCATTCGTAGCCTTAAATTAAATATATTCAAAAGCAAACATTCAAGTATTTTATACTTTTCATAAATTCCACATTAATAACATGAAATCTCCTTGATAATAGAAAATGTGAATGATTTTAATCAACATTTTATGCGTTATAAAATAACTTTTACAAAATATTTCAACGATGCTAACAGCTTTCCATACTTGTGAATTCCAACATAGAGACAAGTTCAACTTAGGATCTTTGTGAAACACCACCAGGTGTATTAATACTCCAAATCTACTACCACGAACAACAACAAGTGCTTAAATTTTCATTGGAAAAATAATTATCGCACGCATTAAAAAAAAAAGTGGACAGAGTTAAATCTCATATATAATTTGAGGACATGTCCTGCACACCGCCATCTATTATTATGTTGATAGTTTTCCATTTAAATTGAAAAAGTGTACACTGTCGTATCAGCATAGTAAATGTATTCTCATTTTTTGTTGTAAAATAGATATATGGTAGTTGAATGAATATGTTGCGTTATTAAGATATAAGAAGTTGAATGTATGTTTCCTAATCACAATGTATATAAAATAATAACACAACAATCCTTACAAACGTAATATATCACACAATATATCCATTAGTGACATATTCTTTATAATAATAGGAGTAAGATTCGACAACACAACAATCCTTACAAACGTTATATATCACACAGTATATCTATTAGTGACATATTCTTTATAATAATGGGAGTAAGATTCGACAACACGATAGAAGATGGTGAAAAAAGGAAAAAAAAAACATTAGATACCATGATGTACATAAAAATGGTATTGTTGGTGCGTTGAGGGCGTGAGTAGAATTCGCGAGCCGTAGGAGAGATCATCCATTATTAGAGTTTTAGTAATGTTTTTTTTTCCGTGACAAAGGATGTAGATAGCTATCGGTGATTACACTTTAAAGTGATAAAGAGTTGTAGGTGCAGTTCGTTATTGCATTAAATAACAAGAAACAAATAATAACTGAACAGCGAGTGATGGTATTACATATAGAATACGAATGTAATATAGGATTTCCCGGCCAAATTCGCGAGTTTGTCATTTAAAATAAATTGTCTTGCGTTCAAATTCGACGGTTTTAGTGCAGTCAGGTATATCTCGGGTTTATATTCCCTTTTCTAGTTTTCAAATCTATGGAATTTTCGTTAGAATCTATGTATGTTTCATTCAAATTAATGAACAATGTGCTTCTTTCGCTATTTGGTCATTCGATTTGGCGCAACACGATTTTCTGACAACGCGACGGTGTACTTCTAGCATTCTAATTAATTTGTAGCATTCAAATTAGCACTTTGTGCACTTAAATTGATTGTCAATATACATTTCTCGTTTATTACACACTTTTTATAGCTCATTCTTTTTCTTTCAAGATTGTTTTTATATGTGTATTTCATCATATTTCATTTTCTTGCATTTATACACTTATACCTATTAGATTTATCTGATATTCATCAGCATTAAAGCTTGATTGTTAAGAAGAAAAAAACGACTTGCATCTACGGAACTGATGGTCTCAGTATATTTGTAAATGTTTATGTAAGGAAGTTGTTTGTCTTATGTTTCATCATAAATTTATCATAATTTCATCATAATTTAATTATGGAAGAAGGGTACAATATTGTGACTGGGGTAGGGACTAGAGTCAACAATTTGAACATGACTCATTATTTAGCCATCTGCTGGCGGGCAAGTAAACTATGAAACTCTTTAAGAAAAACAGAGGGGTGTGCTGGATATAAGAGACGATGTGAATTAATATTGTAAAATTCCGAGTCTGTAGTAAAAAGGGGCGATTGAGGGTACCCCCACCTTTCCCGGGTATATGAACATGCAGAAATGCCATATCCCTTGATTTCGCCCCTTCTATACTTTATGTCTGACTACACCCATCTGCATTGTCCTGAAAATAAATAAATGGAATAACAGCTTAGACCCCAATGGCAAATCATGCATTTTAACTGCATTATTTAGAAACTGTAAAAGTTTGTTACAATTCTTCCCCCTAACATTCCTAACTTGAATAAAAATATTACGAATACGAATGACAGGTGTTAATTTGAATGATAAAAATTACGCTTCGACAAGTGAATATTAATTTGAATGCTAGTTGAGCAGTTTCTAAATTGAATGACAGATCTATGAAACCCTTCGACCAAAATCCTAAATTAAATACAAAAACTGGAAAATTGAATGATAATTGGCATGGCTAAGCCGATCTACGCTAACTTAAATGTAAAGTAAATGAATTCGAATGACAAACACGCGAATTTGGCCGGGAAATCCTATAATAGAACCGCAAACCGATCGACGAGAGCAAACCGAATAATTTACCAGACGTTCAAAGAATATAATTATGCACTTTAACCATACACTTTTTTAATACATTTATTAAAAGTAGCCTCCTGGATTACAATCACGCTGTTCTGTTTGTATCAATTTAACAGTCTGCATTCATGTCTGTTCATGCATTCTTTTTAAATCATAGACGGGGGCGATTCCGAATAAAACTGAGAATGATTTGTTTGGCTTCCTCGTTAGTCATCAAGTACACAGTCGCTTGTACCCAGGAGCTTGATGCGGTCAAACTATCCAGAATGTTAATCCAGGGTTTTGATGAGGCCTCAGGGACCACGTAAGAAATACATGCATGCCAGGTGTCTATACGGCAATGAAGGATCCCGAAAGAAGCAAAACGGTGACGACCCCCTTGAATCTTCTTGGTGATCCAACATTTCTCTCTTGAATATATAAATCTGACCGTTCGGACGATCCCCTAGGAGGAAAACGCATATTCATATCTTCAACCCTTTGCAATTGACTTCGGGCGATTCGCAAAAGTTTGATATGGATGACTGCCAACAACACAAGAGTGAAGACAATGGGCACAAGAAGAGAAGTGGCATTCAAAACTTGAGCTATATTTTTCTCGGATATGTTCTTTTTAGATATACATTGATCAATTCCGTATTGGACAAATGGAGAACCTTTCACAGGTAACGAACATCCACTGATCAAGATAATGACGAGAAGGGCGGCACCTATTGCTACACGTACCCGTCCTGGGGTAACAATGATGTGATAGTGCATCGGTCGGCTGATCAGGAGATATAAGTTCAGGTTGATGCTACAATGACACGCCATAATCATCACCACCGTAAAGCGAGAAGGGAACATAAAAACAAGCGATATGAGAGAACAAGAATACTGATCTTGAAAAGCAAACCAAAGGATGGACCATACGTTCGAAATGACACCTTCTGCTAGGCTAGTAACAGCAAGGATCCGATGTAACAGTCGCATCACGTTCTGAATCTCTCTCTGTCGATGAATCACGGTCAGAACTATAATGTTTAAAGAAATACAAAGAAATAAATTCACAAAATATATGCTACTTTCTGGCCCGAGATTTCCTAGTAACGAACCAGTGTCGTTTGTAAGCGCTGTCATATTGGGTTAGTCTACAAGTTCTGTGATTATAGTTTGCTGGCTGAATATTTATGCTGGATTCATCCCGGCTGCTTTTAGATGAAGAGCAGGGGGGTGTTTCACAAAGATCCTAAGTAGAACTTAGCACTAAGTTGGACTTAAAAGTTATGGACAGCCATTGGAGCCTTAAAATTAAATATATTCAAAAGCAGAAATTAAAGTATTTTAGACTTTTTATGAATTCCACATCCAGAACATGAAGTCTCCTTGATGACAGAAAAAATGAATGATTTGAATCAACATTTTATGCCTTTCAAAATAACTTTTACAAAATATTTTCAAAGATGCTAATGGCTTTCCATAATTTTTAAGTCCAACTTAGAGATAAGTTCAACTTAGGATCTTTGTGAAACACCCTCCTGGTCTTTAAAAAAATAGTAACAGGCATCTACCCTCAACAGATGTAAGGGGACATGCAAACAGTGCCGGTGCCTATAATGTAATAACACTTGGTGCCACTTGATAATGTCTATATATTGAGGGTAAAATTGGGCGTGACTATATTCCATTTAGCTCTCATGTTACATCAAAACGTGCTTTGTCAGCAACACGAAAGATATCTGCCTTTAGTTGATGGATCAAGATTGCAGTGTAAACACGTTTTTACTTTAGGTGACGGCAATTTTTGTTTGTCGTTCAATTGCACACCCTATCGATATTTCATCAAATTTGACAGTTTTATTCATCGATTTGTATCTGTTCGTCTTTATCCAGTGCCCTAAAGATTGCATCAAACGTTGGAGAATATTGGGGAAGATGAACTGGATGGAATATCAATGATTTTTTTTATTCATTTGATTTTTCATTTATATATAATCTTTTTCAGGGTATCCCATTCCCCAAAAACATTACCTAAATAAACATGAACATATTTACATACAAAATCAGAACGTTTATACGGAACAGTTAAAATAAAAGATATGACACAGCAATAATACACGTGGCGAAAATAATACTCGTTTGCAAAATAAAAATATTTCATTAACCTAGTTCAACAGTAATGTCAATAGGGAAACATTGATTAAGTCGCAATTATTTGAATAAATCATATTAATATTACAGAACATGCACGTAGTGTATGTTCGGCTGAGCCATTCACAAATTACAACTTTGTTAAAACAATCTCTTAAATGGAATTGACAGAGGAAGCCGTTCTCAGCGAAATATCTAGCTTATTCTATTCAAATATAGAAGAAACAATTGGGCTACACTTATAACAATCAGTGTGAAATCTAGGCACACGTAAACATTCACTGTCTATCTGCCTGGTATGATGCTCATGTACATCATTAGGATTGATTAAGCCTCCCTTGCTAAGTTATGAACGCATTTATATATCATCATAATGCGACTTAACTCAAACCGTTTATCTAGTGTCATCCATTTAAGACTTGTGACAAATCAGCCGAGTGGAGCCCTTTTTTTCATTTTTTGCAGCTTAAATGTATGGGAATGAAATCTGTTCGACCATACATCAGAGCAGTAATCCAATCGTGGTAACACTAGACTGTTATAAAGTAACTTTAAGGATTGTTTAGGCAAAACACTCTTTGCTCTCTTTATCATGCCAACGTTTTTCTTGGTAAGTTTACTTACGTTTTCGATTTGTTTAGACTATTCTTCATCTATCGAAAGTCCTAAGCATTTGGTGAATTGAACTCTTTTGATCAAATTGCCATTTAATGAAATGGCGAAAAATTAAATTTTACTGAGATTAGCACGAAAGCCTATTATCATGACACAAGTTTTTTCAGTGTTAAGAACGAGACTATTTTCCTTAATCCATGCCATGACTCTGTTAAACTCTTATCCTGCAACAGAGCTAATCCCCATTGTGCCAAGCCACAAATCCCCCCAGTGCCAAATTTATAACGAGATAATCGGATTAACGCGATGGTACTACTAATAGCGCGTGCAAAACACTAGGCACAGTCCGATGGGCATGAACAATTACTGCTATTACGAATGCGTGCAATCATGCAAGAAGCAGAGTAACAGTAGCTTGCTCGCGTGTACAAAGCACTATAACAATAGCGTGCATGCAGCCTTATGGCAGGCTATGATTTAATGCAACAGTTCATTTTTCTTCCACAACAGTTGCATCATTTGCACTGACGGTAAGTGTTGTATCGTCAGCATAGATATTTATGATATCTTCAGGAGTACATGTATACTATTCACATATATTGAAAATAAAAGGGGACCAAGAATTGATCCTTGTGGCATACCTAATTTGATGGTTGATGGATGCGGCTAAGCTTATTTGAATTGGGTCACTGATTGTCGATCACCTAAATCTGATTTGAACCAATATATTCCTATTACTACAACCTATACAAGCTAGTTTATGTAAAAGTAGCTCATGGTCAACAGTATCAAAACCCTTCTGAAGATCTATGAAGGCAACTCCAGAAATGTCACATAATAATAATAATAATAATAATAATATTTAATTTGTATATAGCGCTTAATACAAATGTCTCTAAGTTGGTGTAGCAAACAATCACAATTGAAATCACCTAAAATAATACAGCTTATATCTTCCGGGAGAGCAGAGTCCAAATTTCCGTCTAATTCTTCAAAGAAATCCAGGTGAAAATTTGAAGGCCTGTAAAACTCTACAACAAGGATGGGAGACTTATTTGGATAATGCAATTCAAACCAAAGGCATTGTAAAGTAGATGAAATCAAACCATCCCTTCTTTTATAATTTAACCTCTTGGATATATACAGCCACACCACCACCATGTCTCGTACGGTCTCTACGTAATAAAATATAATCATAATCAATTCAGAATCATCAATCATGAAGTCGCAAAATGTTTCATTCAAACCAATAACATCAAATGATGCATTTCTCAGAATAAATCGAAGTTCATCAATCTCAGCAACGAAGCTAGGAATATTCAAATTTTGAACCCCTGTTTCTAAACGGAGGAACTAAATACCTTCTAACTGTTTAATTATATTCTCATTCAATTCATGTGATTGTTCCCAAAGATGTGAGAGGTAAAGGGCGTGTCACACATTACCACTAACTATTCACCAATCGAAATGGAGCTTTACAAAGCTCCTTGAATGAAGATATTGGTATGAAAAGTTTCAGCATTTTGCAAGTCTTTTTTATCTTAAGGCTTCATAAATTTGACCTTTAAAATGCATGGCCTGCTCATATATCTTCGAAATATCTGGATTTGATTTGATTAGATTTGATTTATTGATTTTTGCTTTTCCATACAATAATAATCAGTACCAGTATGTAGATTTTGTACAAAGTGGTAATATTTTTCCAAATCAAAATGAAGAACACAATTTATGCAACAAAATATTGAAAAACGATTGACATAGCAAATGCATAAGAGCTGTAGCGTGAGCTAGCGCTTGAAGTGCATGCAGCTCTTTGGCAAACTATCTATCTATATATGGCGTTTATTTGAAGAGGAGCGGGGTCACTATGTTTACACAGAACATAATACGACACTTTTGGCCAGATACACATCGCGGTACACAGCATTCTTTTCCGAATCGTCAAACAACCAGTCACACGTGGAAACCGAGAGGGGCAGTGTTTCCACGCGACTGGATTGACAACTTTGAGACCCGGAGAGGAAATCCATACACGGATCAATACTGTTAACCACGAATTCAACAGAAGAAACTGATGCATACCATAGTCTGGAAAAACGGGGAACAAATAAGATTGTCTGATAAGTTAGAAAAAAATCGGAGAGGAAATTAAAGAGGGTGATGAAGCAACCTTGTAGGTATTAGAATTGATAAACATCTCAGTAGGTATAGTCGAATTCGGTACATTAATTCATGTATACGTAAAAGAGTTGGAATTCTATTCCTGTTGCATCATTTGTCATATATATTGTTATGTTACTTTTTACCCTGTAAATTGAACAATTTCAGCTTGTAGCTGCATGTCCAATGATTTTGATCTCAATAAACCAATACAATACAGCCATATCTCACGTATGAAATCGAGGTTTGGGGGAATACGTACAAGAGTAACTTAAGTAGTATATTGTACCCCCCCCCCCCCCAAGTGGTAGCGCGCGTCATCACATTACGTCACTGACGGGTTCACATGCAATCGTTCTCTATTTCAAGATTTAAAAGTCCTCAATATTTTTGTTTATATGCACCACTTTATTGTGGCCTGACTTATAACAACTGATACCCCACTCTTTGTTACATTATTATGATACAATACGACATTTATATTAACAAATACAAAAAAGGTCGACATGAAAATCTACGAAAATTAGGGACTACTCAATGACGATTTCCTCTTTCCTATTTAGGAAGTGATTTATGGAATAGAATACCTAGTGATACAAGATAAAGAACACTCAGAAGAAGTTAAAGAAATTCACTTAAACATCTTTATTTATGTCAAAAACTAATTTTATATTGTTATGTATGATTTGTAACACCGTGTTACTGAGTTGTAATGGTTTTATAATGTGTGTTGTTATTTAAAACTCAACGGCTATTAGAGGGGCAACGCAGGCTCGACTAGCACATGCACTATTTAATGGTTCCCTATTACATTATTTTGATCTGTAATATTTATTTACTATTGTTTAGACATACTGAGTACTAATATTGTTCTGTTCCTGGTGAATGAATAAATATATATAAATAAATTACTTAATTAATTAATAAATAGATAAATAAATCCTCCATAACACAGGGGTACGGGAAATCGATCTCGACTTTAATTTCCGTGGATCTTTATCCTATGCTGGGAACGGCACTGGTGAGTGCTTATGACAGGAGTTTTATTTTTCAGGAGAAGTAATAACTAAATATCACCGCGTCAACTCGATTCATTGTGAATGTACGATCATCTCTCCTTGTCCATTGTCCTGCCACACGCATCTGAGACAAACGGCCCTCAAAAAGTGTAATAAATCTCTGGATGTTTATGATGGCAACGCCTCGTAACTATGAACTGAATGTATATATATTCATGTCAACTATTGATTGGCTCTTCGTAAAAACTTAATTGGAGATTGATCCGTTAATTATGTTCTCAGGAACTTGCATGTTTCTGAAAGGTAATTATTTGGCTCAGAATTGTTGTATCCCATTGACGCTTAAATTACTCTTCATTGTGGCGTAGCATGGTTTAAGACTTCGATGGAGCACCAGAGGTGTGTGTGTATGGCGGGGGGGGGGGCGCTGGTCTGATTCGATGGATGAAAGGCGAAAAGAGAGAGAGCCATTGTTTAGGGCTAAAATGTTGGATGTGGCCATAGCTTCTTTTTTTTTAAGTTCTCTTTCCTGCCTCTCCCTTCTCCCTCTTTCTTTTACACGCTCTTTCTCTCTATCTCTAACTATATATATCTCTCTCTCTATCTTCCTCTCTTTTCTTTCCCCTCTTTTTTCGCCATTAGATTGAGGGCACGTTGCCCCTGACTTCATTAGCTAAGCCTCTAGTCTGTCATCATGTGATCATTGTCAACCACGGCTCTATGTATTTTGCCATGCGCAGTCTTATTCTAGTTTGATCATGATTTTCTAACGTATAATATATAAACCGTGATTTGAGAATAGTTCGCGTATGTGATCTTTCTGCAGATTGACAACGCTATTTTATTTGATACTCATAGAGCACTCATATCCACAACGCAAGTGCTTAAGGCGCTTCAATATTACCCGGGCTCTCGCAGAGTTCAATGAATTTTTCCCAACTGGCACCTATTCAACACCTGGATGGAGAACCCAAAACCTTCGTATTTGCTCTTCGTATCTGCAGTCAAGAATTTAAATTCCTGGACTATGACACCTTTCTAGGGCATTCAGAAATCGTAGTTCAATTGCTCTGTATATGGATGCTCGTATTAATTGATGATTGACTGAATGGTTGCAGTAATTGGTAACTTTCTTGACGAAGACAATAAACAGCAATACACTCTCAGAAAATGGCAGATTTCGAATCACTTGGGAATGAAACGGCAAAGGAAGCTGGACACCTAGATAATAAAATAGTGCCCTTCTGTATGTTATCACTTGTTCTCTCCTCTCTTTTGAATGGAGCTGTACTGATTGTCATCTGTCATCAGCAAACTCTCCAAGACTACATGCGAGTTCTTTACCAGATTTTGACAGCATCTGATTTGATCTTGGGAATTACCTGGAGTCTATGGAGCATGCTGTGGTTTTCGTTCAGTGACCACAAGACATGCTCGGTCGCCATTATGGTTTTCCCATTCCTGACTTTCGTTGCGCTCTGGTCCGTCATGGTATGCCTTTGTGGTATTAGCTTCAACCTCTATCTCCTAGTTACAAGGCCTCTCCGCTATCACACAATCGTAACCAGAACAAGATTCTTCTGTATACTTGCAGGCACTTACTTGGTGGTAGTGCTGGCTTGTGGAGTCGTGTTTCCGGTCCAGGAATCACCCTTTATTCTCCTCCTCATTGAGCAATGTCAATATCCGCTAATACAACAAAATGCGGTAGAGAGTATCATCTATGCTTATGAAGCTTTCCCTGTATGCGTAACGGTGTTTTGTACGACGGTCATTAATGTCAAGTTACTGTTCATTGCAAGGCAGAAAGCAAATGAGGTTGGAAACTTAGAAAGATCCCGCAATAACATTGCCGAAAGTTTAAGGATAGACCAAAAACTTGCTCATCCGCAGAATCGAGCGGACCTGAATATTGGTTGCAACGTGGTACGTCGACAGAGGAGACGATTCAAAGGATCTGTTACGATTCTCCTGTTAACGTGTTCTTTAATGCGTCGCATGGGTACCTTTCCTTTTCAATCGCATCAATATGAATAAGACATTGATGACTATTTTTGAGTTCTTTCCATTGGGTAACACCTGGATACAGCCCATTGTGTACTTGTTGACGAATCCTGAAGGAAGGAGGCTATTCTTGCAGTTTGTAAAGTGTTGCCGAGCTTATGAGCCATTCAACTGATTTAATTAATAACATTTCGAAATATTTAGTGTTTTAATTGTTCAAAGAATAATTTGGTACATGGCTCAAATTTTTTAACGGGGAAACAAAATAAACTTCTATGTGAATGATTTGATTGTGGATTAAAGGACTTACTGTAATTGTCCTTATTACAATTATCTTGCAACTTAAAGGTCTCGTAAATCTGGTCCGGATGGGCACCATGTCCTCATGACTCATTAAACCAGATCGTATTTACAAGTTCAAATAATTTTTACAAAACAAATACTCGAAGCTCGACAGCATACATATTTCATTGTAGTGATTTCCATTGTTCCATAGTTTTACATATTTTTTGAAAAATTCATGACCTTGGTATTAGTTATCCGATTATGCTCAAACTTTTGTCGATTGGTTTGTCTGATTTTTCTGCTTCTATTGAAAATTATTAATTTTGGTAGTGGACTTGTCCTTCAAATAGAAATAGCCGCGTATAGCAGATCAATATTTTTTTTTTCATTTGTCTTTATCGAAAATGGCCTCAGGATATTCAGTGAATTTGACGTAACGGCAAAGGAAACCCTTGACACGGAAATTGCCATCTTCATCATGTTAACTATTGTTATTTAGACATTTGCAATGGACTGGTATCGTTTGTACTCCGCCATCAGAAGAAGCTCCACGATAACATGCGAGTTCTCTATCAGATCTTGGTAACATCTGACCTTATCTTGAGCATCGGTTGGAGCAGTTTGAATACGATTTGGTTCATTTAAAAACGAACAAACTTGCACCATCATACGTATGGTTTTTACTATTTTGTTTACATGGTGTCGATGTATATGTAATGCTAGCACTTATCGCCATCATTTCAACATGTACCTTCTGATCACTAAGCCCCTTCGTTATCCGACAATAGTGACCAGGCTTAGATTTTTTGTCACACTGGGCTCCGCTGGAGCAACTACGATGCTGGTGTGTGCAGTTTACCTACCGATTCCCGAATCGCCATTCATTCGTCTCCTAATGCAACATTGCAGAAAAAGAGACGCGCGACCAACGGCGGAATGGCCATCGGTGGTGTTTATGTTTAATCTCCTAACCCCCGTTCTTTCAACGATGCTCTTCATGACAGTCATATACATTCGACTCTTACTCATTGCTTGACCCTAAAATAAAACTATCGCCAATCATCAAGCCCCTGTGTTTGGTAGAAATGAACATGGTGATGTAGAGACGCATAACGCCAGGAAACATCGGACTTGTCGGTCACAAAAAACAGCTGGTCTCGAGATCATGGAACCCTCCCGACCTCGCCATCCTTGATAAATTCGCAGTCAGCAGTACATGGGTCAAACCCCTAGGATACCTAAACCCCAGAGCAAGGAGGATATGCTTGATGACTCTTCGATTTGACCGAGGAGCTCGGCCTTTGCATGTCTGACATCGTGTAACTGTGGGTTTTTCCATAGGAATCACACAATCCAACTTAATCCATAATAAAAATGAATTAGTCGTATTAGAATGGTAAGCCGGTTAAGCCTGACTAGTTTGCATGGTTTGCTGATCTCTTTTCAACTGACAATGAGCAAAACAACATTACTATCTTGAAGTCGTAACACATGCCTATTATCAAACTAGGCCAGATTTTGTCCGTTTTTTAATTCTTCTATCACACGCATCGATTCCTCTCACAGCGCTGTCTCTCAACTGTTTGTATAAAGTGATCAAGTAACTCATGATAAATGGAAACAATAACGTTCATAATACGCCATCGATTCAGTAAACTATTCTAAAGGGTGACGGGACACGATTCAATTACTATTTCACAAAGTATTGTCATCATGATTAAAACCTATCCGTGTACTATTTCATCGCTCCAGTCGATGCTTTTAACATCATTAATGCATCAATATAACAATACTACTATTCAGACCGCTATATCTATTGATCTTTTGGTCGGGCCAGAGGGGAATCCTTTATTTAGTTTTGTTTAAAGGGGGGTACAGTGCAAACAAAATATATTTGACAAGTAGACTGATAAGTAAAGTGTTATAACATATTTCGGTGCCTTTGGGATCGAAAATTTACGGTCTCGTGGACAACATCCAGAAGGTTCGCTAGCGGACATTATGGGTCCTCGCGGGCTGTAGCCGTGTCCGACATCAGCATATTCACACGTCAATTTTCCAAATCTGAAAAGAAAATTTACAAGACTCCTTTGATTTGAATCAGTGAAGGTCGAATTCAGTTTTTGAAACATAAGCTTTTCCCAGTCTAAATATAAATTAAAATGAAAATTAAAATAAAAATTAAATTAGATTTTTTGGAAATGCTAGTTAATTAAACGATCATATGTGTCTTATATTACAGTGAATTATGCCAATAGGTCCCTGATATCAACGCTTATCTTGATGCTTATAAATGATCTATGTGCAATCCCACTTATAATTTCAATTATTGAATTGCTAATCAAATCGTCAATAAAACTGTCAGAAATTAAATCACTCAGTATCGTGACCAGATCATGACACAATTATTAGCGTATTGTCATTTTCAGCTTGAGGCTGCACAAACACCGAATATGATTTATGTATTTATCAAACCTATAACACTTCTTAGAATGCTCCCTTTTTGTTTTAAGTAAACAAGTAGCTCACAATTACGTTCATAATGCGCCATCGATTTAGTAAACTGTTTTAAGGGGTGACTGGATCAGATTCAATTATTATATCACAAAGTATTTTCATCATGAATAAACCTCTCAGTCTACTATTTCACCGCTCCGGTCGATGCTTTGAACATCATTAATAGATTTAATATATTAACAATACGGTCATTCAGACCGCTATATATATTGATCTCTTGTAGAGGCTAATTCGTGATGTGGTAAAGGGAGGGGGCACAGTACAAACAATATATTTGACAAAAAGAATGAAAAGTAAAATGTTATCACATATTTCGGAAATTGACGGTCTCATGGACAACTTTCAGAAGGTTCGCTAGACCGGCATTTTTGGTCCTCGTGGGCTGTGGCCGTGTCCGACATTATCATTTTTTCTTCCTCACACGTCAATATTAAAGTGTTATCACGTATTTCGATGCCCTTGGGGTCGAAATCGTTGGTCATGTGGGCCTTCTGATATATTTCAGAAGGTTCGCTAGACCGACATTAACCCTACGAAACTGGGCTATTTTAAATGTTTACATAACTGGAGGGGAGAGCTTAAAAGGTCCCCCCTAAGATCTCGGCAAAAGAAGCTCCCATCGACTACAAATTTGGCATGATGATAGTTGTTAAAGAGATTTACAATGTTGCATAGTAAAAAAAAAAAAATTGTAATTCGAATATGCTAATTAGAGCTAATTGATTTTGTTTTGGTATTTTTCTTTATATATGGTAATTCTAATGAAACAAAACTGTGTTCAAGGTACACTATACATGCTAATTTTATGTTTACACAATCTCTGATTAAAAAATGGTTATTGATATGATAAGTTTCCAACTTTTGAATAATCATTATGTCATATTATATCATGAACACGTGTTTTTGGTGATGATTTCATGTGAAGTTATGCAAGATATTTTTACTTCCTTATGTTATAATGCTGGTTTAATTGTGGTTTGTATAGTTTTTCATTTGATCTTAATGATGCATACATTGTTTTAATTACTTTTGCTAATTAGTCTTAATTAATTATGCAAATATGAAGTTTGACAAATTTTCACTTTGTTCACTTTTTTATATTTTTCAATTGACATAATCATACAGATTAACTATGTAGAATAAGAACAGGTTAATCATGAAACTCGGTTTAATTTTACTTTTTTTTTTTTTTTAATCTTATTCTTTTTATTATTCTTTATATATCGTATTGTTTCATTAATTTATTGATGAATTGATTTATTGATTTCTATATCAAATTTTAAACGAACATATTTTAAACAAACATAATGTCCATCAGTGTGATATAATTTACGTTTCCGAAAGTACAAAACATGATTCTAATACTGTATAGAACATAGAGAATACATAGGGAAACATTACTCACTTTTACAATTAACATGATATAGGAGGGATACAGCATTAAGCTTGATATGTAACGCTCACTGCAAATGTGATGACATTATAAATCAGTATAAATTTTTGTCTTACAAACGGCTTCAAAGGAAACTTACATAGTTAGTTCCTATACATCATATTCGACACAAAAATTCATATTTTCAAAGAAAACATATGCAGTTGTATAATCCAAAAATGTTGTTTTAACAATGTAGCAACTTATACTTCTTGTATACTGTTGTCCTGAGAGAAAAGTTTTCTCTTTTTGTTAACCCTACTCTACCCGACCTCTCCCTTATCCCCCTCCCCCCCCCCCCTCTTAACCGGTGGACGACTGGCTCTGGGTTCCAATTGTTTGTCTAATACTCAGGTTTTCCCATTTAGAAAAATGAATAGTGAGAGTTCCCCTCATTGCTGCCAATTTCCTTTCTTCTACTTTATCCCCTATTATACTAGTCTTTATTTCATAAAAAGAGGGTGGTTTTTTAAGTTCTCTATTTCTATAAATCAGATATTTAACAAGAATTAAAACATGATTCATTAATTGATATTTTCCTTTATTTCTCTCCTCTTTCCCATACAGAATTTCCTCCAAACTACAGTTATGTATTTCAAAGTCTAAAAATCTCGTGCACATTCCCCACACTGATTGTGCAAATTCACAAGTATAAAATAAATAATTATATGTTTCTTCATCTTTTTCGCAAAATGAGCATGACTTAGTCGAGACAAGACCAAAACGGAAGAGGTGATTGGTTTGTATATAATATATTATGTATAAGTTTCAACTGAAACTCTCTTAATCGACTGTTAAGTGTACACTGTCTTAGTCTTAAAAATACGTTTTCTATTTCCTTACAGGAAAAACCATAGTTCCTTCCAATTCTCTCAAAAACCAAAGGTTTAAAATCATCTTTCTTTATTAATTGTACATAAATTTGTTTTGATTTTAGATCAGCTATATTAGTTGTTTTCTTCCCCAAAGTGAAATCAGTTCCAGAATTATTTTTTTCTTCTCCCTTTCTAAAATTATCTTTCCAACAAACTGGTAAACAGGCATAAAAGTGCTTGATCTTTTCAATTTCATTTACTTCAACACCTAAATCGATAAAATGCCTGTCACATTTTAGTTTACCATCGTTTTCCAGAATATGTTTTAATTTGTAAATTCCTTTGTCGTACAACCTCTTATCGTATATACAACTTCCTTTATATCGAATAAGTTTATTATTAAAAATTACCACATCACCAATGTCTATACTCCTTATATGTCTCGTATTCACCCAATCTTCTAATAAATCCATATAAAATTGTGGAGCTGTCACTTTTAATAAACTTGGTATATAGTCACATGAAAATATCAAATCTCCACCCACGTGTTCAGTGACAAAGTTAAAATATTGTTTCCATTTCATGTCTTCATCTTTGTTTAGAAGTTTTTGAATCCACATAATTCGCTGCGATTTAACTTGTGCAGAAAAATTTAACATCTTTAACCCCCCTTGCTTATAGTCTAAGAACATGGTGTTTCTATTGATTTTATTTGTTTTTCCTTTCCATATGAAATCAAAAGTTAATTCATCCAGTGAATCATAAACCCATTTTGGAACAGGAGTAAGTGACGCCCGATAAAGAACTTTATAATAAATGTGCACCTTCAATAGTTGAATCTTACCCATAAGTGTTAAATCCCTTTGCTTCCAAAAATTTAAAAGTGTTTTTATTTTACTTAAGATTTCTTTATAATTTAGATCTTCTTTCTTGTGTTCATCGCGGGAAAAGAAAATCCCTAAAACCTTAAGAAAGTCAACTATTTCGCCAAAAGCAAAATCACAATCTAAACGTTGACATAAACCTAACCTTAATAATTAAGTCTTGTCGTTGTTTATTTTCAGTCCAGAATTGTTTTCGAAATCTGCAAATAATACTTTTAACCTATTAATTGATTTTTTTTTGCGAACAAAAATTGTCATATCATCCGCATAAGTTACTAGTTTAGTTTCCTTATCTCCAAAATTAATTCCGTCCACCAAATTATCTATTCGTAATTTGTGTGCCATTACTTCAATACACAAGATAAAGAGGTACGGAGAAAGAGGGTCTGTCTTACTTCCCTTTCTACTTTGAAATAACCAGTGGACCCTCCTTCATTTTACAACTTAGAGTGTTCGTGTATAAAACTTTAACCCACTTTTGAAAGGATGGACCGAAACCAAATGACGACAGAACTTTTTGAAGAAATTGATGTGAAATTGAGTCAAAAGCTTTTTCGAAGTCTATAGCTAACAAAAAAACAGATAAATTGTAACGGGATGTATGAAAAATAATATCATCTATAATGCGAATGGCCTCACCAATATACCTCCCTTTCATGTAGCCCACCTGATCTCCCATAATGATCTCATTTAATACTTTCTTGATTCGCTTAGCCAAAATTTTTGTTAACATTTTATAATCGACATTAACTCTTATCCTGCCACAGGGCTAATCCCCCCAGTGCCAGATTTATAACGAGATAATCGGATTAACGCGATGGTACTAACAATAGCGCGTGCAAAACACTAGGCACAGTCCAATGGGCATGAACAATAACTGTTATTACGAATGTTTGCTAGCATGCAAGAAGCAGCGTAACAATAGCGTGCACGCAGCCTCATGGCAGGCTATGAGTTAAGAAGGGAAATGGGTCTATAATTTTTCAGTGAAAAGGGATCTTTCCCATCTTTAGCGATTAACGTAATTACAGCTTGTTTTTGAGACGATGCTAATTCTCCTAATCTATATGCTTCATTCAAGGCATCTTTAACTAAATCTCCTATATCCGGCCAAAAGGTACAATAAAATTCTGAAGAAAAACCGTAATTTCCAGGTGATTTGTTCTGTTTTAATTCTTTTAAGATTTCTAGGCATTCTTTATTACTTATAGATCCTTCACAGTATTCTCGAGATTTTTCAGTCAATTTCGGTAAACCTTGAAAGAAACTATTATAACAATTATCCGAGCACTCGTACTCTACTTTACTGTACAACATGCTGTAAAACTTCCGGATTTCTTCAGTTATCCTTTTTTCATCGCAGCAAATAGCACCATCTGAGGTTTTAATTTTTTTAATAGTACTCTTTCTTTTGTTATTTTGCATTAATTTATTGAAATAACGCGAATCCCTTTCTCCGCTTTCGTACCACGAGGCTCGTGATCGAATCCTAATTCCTTCATTTACATAGCTATAAACTTCCTTTAATTTCTTTTTTGTATTTTCCAATTTTTCTAAAATATCTGCATTAGTGCTCTTTCGTCAATTGTTGTTCTAAACATTGTATTTCTTTTTCTAAATCTGTTCTTATTGTTCTTCTTTGATCAGCCAATTTTTTTGAAATTGTTTGTGTAAAGCTCCGAATTTTCATTTTTTTTAAATCCCATAACAACCTTTTGTCTTTTATTTTAGTTTGTAGTTCGTTTTTTAATTGACAAATTTTCTCTTTTAACTCTCTAACATAATCTTCATTTTCACATAAACTATTATTGAATTTCCAATATGACCCTTTTCTTCCATTCGTTTTATTGACTGTTTTGTCAAATAAACGTAAAAATATTGAATGATGATCAGGGGCAACAGATGGAATTATATCGCACTTCATAACCATTTCCTCTAGACATTCCGATATTATCTAGTCTACTTTGCATAAAGGGATTGTTTTGCTTATAAGTGAATTGCCTTTTTAAAGAATGCCTACATCTCCAAATATCCAAAAGCTGCAAATCTTCCATGACTTTTTCAAATTCTCGATTAAATCTTTTCGAAATCCTGTTTGAAGATTTCCCGTTTAAATCAAATTCAATGTCCCTAATCATGTTGAAATCACCACCTATTATAACCGGGTAGTTATCTTTATTTAACTTAGCCAGATTATTGCGTAATTTTCGAAGAAATTGCAATTGATCACTCTCAAAATTTCTTGTTGGAAAATACACATTGCCTAAAATCAACCTAACACCTTGAAACTTACAGTCTATACAAATATATCTACCCTCAATGTCTTCTAAGACTTGCAATATCTCAATATCTATCCTCGGCGCAATCAAAACGAGAACTCCTTTACTGTGATTAGAACCATGACTAAAATAACTGGAACCCTCCCACATTGAAGCCCACTTGTCCTCACAATCGCTAGTACTAAATGTTTCTTGTAGGAAAACAATGTCCGCCCCTTTATCTTTACACCAGAAAAGTATGCGTTCCCTTTTATCTCTGTCCCTGATCCCTTTCACGTTGAGCGAGAACAATTTACAATTAATCAGAACATCCATATCACACACAAGAAAATTTAACCCAGTCCGAGAGCCAATCCCCCACCTTAAAGGACCCCACGAAAGGCAAGAACGAAACCCCGTCATCTGGGAAAGAAACTGATACATGTAAGGCATGCAATATTGCAGCTCCCCCGCCCCACACCTCCCACTCTAAAAATTTCTATTCAAAGATAACATTCCCGAAAATAAGGCTATACAGGATTATGTACCCTCTCCACATTGAAGGTGCTATAATATCCTGACTTATGGGGCTTTCACATATACACTCCGGGGCTCGTACGACGAGTAAAAACAGACATTTTGGGAATTTTCGGCCGGTGTCCGGCCGGTTGCCGTAAAGTTCCTACGGGCGCCGAGACATTTTTGTAAGCCGTACGGGCGCCGTGGTGCTGAGTTGGCTGCTCCCAATTCTCCCGGCGTTTTTATCCGACCGCAAGGCCGTAGAAAGCCCGTAAAGGGCCCGTAGGGCACCTTACGGGTCCCGTGCGGGCTCCGGACGGGCCCCTCACGATTTTGGGGGTCAATTCTCATGAAAAATCTTAACGGGCGCCTTGCGGTGCTCAAGGGTTCCGTACGTGTACCCTACGGCTCCCTTACGGCCCCTCAAGAGCCCCGGGTGATATGCAGAACGACAGGCGTCTGCCGTCCGGGGGACATTTAAAATGAATATTGCCCGTCCGGGTCCCTCACGGCGGCATCTCGAAATGTACAACGCAGTTTTGAATACAGGAGTTGCGGATACCAGAGGACACATACAGAGTGAGTCAGAAAAAAATGTCCCACTTTTTAAAAGTTGTTTTGTTAGAAGTATGAATATTTAATCATGAGTTTCATGATATGTCTTGATAGAGTTATCTTCCCAGTACAGTTAGGTACCATTTTCATTTGAATCTCTGCTTGCATGACTGAACATCAGACAATCTTTTCAAGACTGCCACATCTCACTTGCGCCAAGTTGCTAGGTGAGGAATAAAATAATGTTTTGAACAAAGACAGCCAGCTTTTGTCAATTATCCAATTAGCCAGACAGACAAAAACACACAAACACACGCACACACACGCACGCACACACACACACACGCATACGCGCGCACACCCACACGCTCACACACACACACACGCACACGCACACAAATGAGCATTCCATTCCCGACAAGGCCCACCCAAACTGTTTTGTCGGGAATTCTTCTTATCGTACGAAAAGTTGAGTGGCCATTGTCCTCTTGGTGCGTATTGGCGGATGTTGTGATTCATGATGATGATGATAATGATAAAGATGATGATGAAGATTAGGATGATGACAATGATGATGATGATGACATGATGGTGGTAGTGAATGTGTACAAAATGAAAAGATTGTTAAGGGTTATGCCTCTTAAACATTCAGCGTTCTTGATAAAAATCAATGCTCAATCAGAAAAGGGGTAATAATGAAACAATATTGTCACCGTGTGTGTTGTGTGTGCGCGTGTCTGACTGTCTTTGTTCAATGGCACTGTTTTATTCCTCACCCAGTAACTTGGTGCAAGTGAGATCTGGCAGTCTTGTAAAGATTGTCTGATATTCAGTGATGCATCAAATGAAAATGGTACCTAAATGTACTGGGAGGATAACTCTGTCAAGATATATCATGAAACCCATGATTAAATATTCATACTTCAAACAATACAAATTCTAAAAAGTGGGACATTTTTTCTGACTCACTCTGTAGTTCAGTGCACCGCACGGCACCCGGTCGGGTGCCTTGAGGACCGAAGGCGGGTCCCGGCAGGGCACCTTCCGGGAGCCACCGGTGCACCTGCTCATCGGACGGAGCCCGTAAGGTTACCGGCCGGCACTCGGCCGTCACCCTGCACTGTTAAAAAAATTCTCCATAAAAATACAGAAAAGTGCCTGCAGCAGAGTCTCGAGAACTCCTGTAATTTTACAGAACTTTGTTATCACAATTCACAAGTCATCAGTTTTTTAACAGCAAATATGGAGGTGATAAATACAAATTTTCTGTTTTTTATATATATAATTTTCCAGAACTCTAGAGAACTCCAGTTTTTTTTACACCATATTTGTAACCATAATTTAAAGCTGATCTGTTTAATAACATACAATCTGTAAGTGATTATAACATTTCATTTTTGTAAAAAAAAAAGACAGAAAAGTGTCTGATTCAGGGTTTACAGGAATCCTTTAGCTTTGCCACATTTTTCTTTTCACAATTTACAATTCATCTGTTTTTTAGCCGCAAATCTGCATATGATAAATGAAATTTATTCTTAAAAAAACAGAAAGATAAATTGCCGAACTACAAGGAACTCCTGTAATTTTGCAGCAGATCTACTATCAAAATTTACAGCTCATCTTTTTAATAACAAGCCATCTGTGATACATGAAATTTATCTTTAAAATAAAGACAGAGGAGTGCCTGAATCAAGGTTTACAGGAGTGCTTTAATTTGACTACATATTTCTCTTCAAAATCTACAGTCCATCTGTTTTGAAACAGAAAATCGGCATGTAAAAAAAAAATGAATAAAAAATAAACAAAAATAAAAAATAGAAAAATTATAACGGAATGAAAAAATAATAAAAAGGGCAGGGTGCTTGCAGAAGTCTCGAGAAATTCTGTAATTTTATAGCATGATTCATAATTTACAGCCAATCTGTTTTATAACATTTGTGTGTAATAAATGAAATTTCTCATGAAATTATTTAAATTATATCCTATAGAAATCCTACAAACATGTTCATGAAAAATCTGTAAGACCTTAATGCTAGAGTGTGTATGTACAAGTTACCATCAAAACACACACTAAAAAAATAAATCTTGTGACCGCTGCAGGCACCTGCTTTAATTTTACAGATACACAAGTCAGTCAAACAAACAACTGCAACATTTTGTAGTTTTTCAAGGGTTTATTTATCATTACCAATTACAAACATGTAAATACTGATCTGCAAGGAGCTTAATCAACAGTAAAACAATAAAAGCAAACTTCAGTAAGTAGCAAATATATCAAATGTAACAAAAACTATATGGCCTAACAAACAACTGCAACATTTTGTAGTTTTAAAAGGGTTCATTTATCATTACCAATTACAAACATGTAAATACTGATCTGCAAGGAGCTTAATCAACAAGAAAACAATAAAAGCAAACTTCAGTGAGTAACAAAGATATAAAATGTAACAAAAAACTATATAGCCTACGGGGTGCCCCCCCCCCCCCCCCATGATATGAAATCGTAAAGAGTCATGTTTAACCGAGGTATATCATTTATTGCTAATTCATGATCGACATGCCACCACTTCTGGCGCAGGCGAAATTTTATTTCCTCTCTCTCTCAAAAAAAAAAGGGCCTCCTGTATAGACAAGCATGACATTCATGCTATAAACCTGATAAAATTTATACCAAATAAAAGAGGAAGATACTCTTTTAGGACATACCACAGTCTTTGAAGAATAACATACATTAGAGATTATATAGATTTTTGAAAGTGGACTTTTTTTTTCTGACTCACCCTGTATAGATGCCTAAAGAAAAGGGCACCTGCATTCTTCATTCCTTTACAAAGATTATTTTGGCTCAAACCAATAATGAAAACCTTTAAAATCTGGAGGCATAGAACCTACTGCAACACATGACTTGTATGTGATTGGCATATTTAAACACATACAAAACATAATTTAACACATTTCTAAAAAAATAAATGATTGGCATGATCAGATATCATATTGCAAATAGTGTGAAGTGCAGAAAAATACAAATCACAGTCCAAGGATCATAACATGTCGCTCTTCTGGTTGGGTAGAAGAAAAGCCTTCCAATCAACCATCTAAACCAAATTCTAACGGGATCCCTAAGACCACTTTGAGGTGCTCTTTCAGATGTGCTATAACAATGCTAAAACTGTGCCGGGGGGGGGGGGGGTCTATTTCAAACATGTCCATTGTAACATAGAAAATGTAAACAAAATGCACACTAAATCTAACCTGATGATATTTTGATGCAATTCTGCTCGATTTGAGGGTCACACACTCAATGGTCGGAATTCACAAAGGAAGTTTAAGTTTAGACCATGGTTTATGCAGATTTTGTGTATGATTAGCTGACAAAGATCCAGTATAAATGCACGCTTTTGGCAAAGTACTAGAAATTCATGATTTTTGCCATGGTTTAAAGCTATGGTTTAAAATCATAGCAACAAGCATGAATTGAGCGCCCTTTGCCATACAGCGTGCCTTCATATTGGACCTTTCTCAGCATACACGCTAAATTAAGCGCAAATTATACACAAAATCTACATAGACCATGATTTAACCCCCCACAGAGTTTAAAGGAGAATGAAAGTCAGACATTTACATGATTTCAGTGAATGGAGAATACCAATGAGACTTAACAGTAAAAGTTTGAGCAAATTTGGATAATCCTTTTTTGGGTTATGGATTTTTGAAGTTTTAAAAAATCCTTATTATGGACTTCCTTAAGTTGGCAATTCCGCTAGAATTTGTGATGTCATTGTGCTCAACTCTCCATTGGTTATGTACAGAGAGTTTCACAACATTTTATTTTTATAAAATATTAAAAGGGCAATTGTATTGATTCTTTCAGACATACTGCAGAATTGATGTAGCCATGTCATACAAAAACAAAATACACTGGCGGAAATATTATTTTTGATGAAAATTAGAAAAAAGTGAAACTCTCTGTACATAACCAATGGAGAGTTGAGCACAATGACATCACAAATTCTGGCGAAGTTGCCAACTTAAGGAAGTCCATAATAAGGATTTTCTAAAACTTCAAAAATACATAACTCGAAAACGGATTATCCAAATTTGCTCAAACTTTTACTGTTAAGTCTTGTTGTTCTTCTCCATTCACTGAAATCATGTGACTGTCTAACTTTTATTCTCCTTTAAGCCTCCTTTGTGAGTTCGGGCCAAGAATATCAAATTAATATGGCCATCAGTTCTCATGATTGAAGATGGCATAATGTACATTATTTTCCTAAACAGCATACAAATGTCTATTTTTGTTCTCAAAATACCCACTTGCCTCAATGAAAAATATGTACATGTTTCCAATAAAAGATGAAGATGATGTACATAGCATAGCTGCCAACCTTTGAAAACACAAATTAGTACATACTCAGCACCTCAAAAATTTGTATTTTTCAACCGATCCTCTTCTCAACTATTTCAAAATGTAATATTGTTGTATCGCAGTGCGAGTGCGAGTCGCTTGCGATTTGCTAGCAACTGCTTACAAAGTAAATACTTTTTTGCTTTAAATTTGTTCTGTCAACATTATATTAAATTTAATATACATGTATGAATATAAGAACAATGCAGGTCCATGACAATTCATTTCAAGTACATAGCTAAGAGAGAGACATGGGTTGTTCTTATATCCATATAAGTACCTTGGACTACAAACTTTTTACAGATCTGCCAACCTCTGGGAATGAAAATTGTATTCTTTGGTCCCCAAAACTGATGTGCACTGCTCTTGCAGATGAAAAAAAAACAACAACATTGAAACACAGGTATAAACACAGTGGTTTTAACAACATGATTAAAGACATTGGATCACATTGCTATGATTGGGAGAAAACAAATTACTTGAAAGTTGAAGTTACCTGAAATACACATTCATCCAATTACCAATACTTATGTAAGTTTTATGAAATAGAGACATATAGAGATGATTTTTCTATACGATTTAACAAAAAACACCAAAAAACGAAAAAATCTTACTGGTTGGCAGCTCTGACATAGGTTTTCACACAAAACACAACTGAAATATTAAAAGGGAAACTAGCCATCTAAACTTGCATTGATAATGTACGTTCAAAACTGCCCACCAACGAGCCAAATGTAGCCAAAGTTGTGTGATATTGGAACACACATTGAGAGTTTGTACTGGTTTTGGTCAAGGAACATAGGAAAGAAATTATGTAAACCAACTATACTAAAAACAACCTTCAAAAGAACAAATATATATCAAATGATAGAGGAATACATATATAGGACCTAGTGAGGCTTTCTTCTCTCATGCCTATACAAATTAAAGTAAAATACAAGTAACATAGCAAACTGATCTGATAATCTATTGGCTTGTTTATCAAAAGCTTTTTTACCATCTTTTCTTCATGCATCATATCCTATTTAAAAAAATCTGCCAGTCACTTTTGGTCCATAAGATAAGCAATTTGCAGGTTGAAAGAGTAACATATGATTAATAACTTTCAAAACACTTCTATTTGCAAGCAGTTAAATCAGTTGCTATAGACTAATTCCCCACAGACCATCCATTTAAGATTTCATTCAGCCTGGTCTTTTTTACAGCTCACCAAGTTTTGCCAAAGTGTTATAAAGCAAAAACTACTATGAACATGTTGTGATTTTGATGTCAGTTACTAAAGTTACTAAAGGTATTTTTTTGCTACCCAGGGGTCCCTACAGATGGCCCGCACTGGGACCATCTGCGGGGACCCCTGGGTAGCAAAAAAAATTTCCTCGCAAGTCACCAAAGCCTAATGTGACAGGGCCTTAAGGAAATGTTGCTCTTACCAATGGTATTAATAAGTTGATCTGTGTGCTATCAGAAGTGTGTCAGGCATTGTTCATGGGACACCCTGTATACATAGTTGAAGAAAATCAACATTCAGGTTCGCTTTCAGGAAGGCTGGCGAAAGAATCAGTTCTTCTACTGAAGGGACTGGTAGTGGCTGGACGTCAGGCTCTGGGGATAAAAGCCAGTACATCCCGGTGAATTGGCCACAAGTCTTTAGTTCATTTTGAAGCCAGTTGCGGTCATCATTGGTAATACTCCTCGTAAGAGGGTTATAGTCCTTTGGTGGCGGGTACATCTCATCAACAGATTTAACGGTTGCTGGTCCCTTCTTCTTACGCCACTGGCATTCAACGTCTGTCCTGCTGATGTTGTGGATGCCAAAGATGATGAGGGTTGCTGCGTGGCTGCACTTGTAGTGACCACGCGGACAGTCGCACCTTGACGAGGTAATGCTCTTCTCACCCAGCTGTACCTACAAATTAATTTGAGAAATAAAAAAAGAGAAAACCAATTAGAATATAATAACAAAATAGCACTGAAAATGCCAATTAAAGTCATAAAGTTATTTAAAAAATAATGTTAATTCATTGTGTAATCCATCCATGTAAGTAATTATTATATAGAATTTTTAAACAATAAAATACAGAACATATTCATAATATATGTTTTCACTGAAAACAAAACAAAAATGGGTAAAGCACACTGGAGCTGGCCATCGTGTATGAGGCTGTAATTTGTCTTTAGTTACGTTAGCTCTGATTCTGAATCTGAAGTGAAGGCAACTGGCTTTCGACCTTGACTATTTTCCTTCATTTTTTAAAGGATATGATCATATGGATGGAGTAAATGATAATCATGTTCAATGAGTTAGTATTCAAACCGAGAAATAAATCACGGAGTTCATGTCACAAACTTTGCAAAGCCTAGTTCAATTTCAAACCCCCGACAGTCGTTGAATTTACTGTGCACAAACACAAATATGCACGAGTGGGACTACAGACAGTAGTCCCACTCGCGCATATTTGTGTTTGTGCATGTGAAGACATGACATTTTTTCGTGAACTACAAAACTCACCACAACGTTGTAACTTTTGTCTTTCATGCTGGCTCTAACAACTCCACGTAGTTCACCTGGAAAATAATCAAATTTCTCTACATGGTCTGATTTGTAGTGGTTTTCCCCTCGTTGCAGTGATTTCGGCTCGTCTGAAAAAAAAGATGCTAAGGCTGTTATCGAAATGGCGTCCATATTTGCTAATGCAAAGTCAATGCAAAAAGTCGCACGCGCGATGTCGGGCGGTTCAGCCACGCATAGCAACCTTTTGTGTAGAGCCAGTCAAGCGGTCGTCTGGGGGCAGTGACGTCACGGCTTCGGTACTCTATAGCTGGCGCTGGCCCGGCGCGCCCGGCCGGTTCGTTCTGATCTGATCGATCGCCATGCATGCATATATGGGCGCGAACGAAGTGCACGCATGCATGTTACACGCTATCGCTAACGGTAACAAAAAAGTTGGCGGCAAGAAAAAAGAAAAGAAAGAAAAAATAAAATAAAAAAACAGAAATCTGAATAAGATATGAAAGCACTATTAAAACTTCCTGTTAGAAAAAAGAAAAAAAGAATAGAAAAGAAGAAAAAGAAGAAGATTAAGAAGATGCAGAAAAATTACGGTACCGGTATAGTTACAGTTTCAGTTCGTGGGAGTTCGTGTTGTTTTTATGGCATAAAAAAAAAAGATTTCTGAGAGGTCTACATGAACTTTGAAGTATATATATAATTATGCCTAGCCTACTAAAATTTAGGCCTATATAAAGCATAACCTCTGATAAAAGCAGACTAATTTCCGGTAAAAACGAAATCTTCTTTCCCTTTTAAATGTGCCCGAATTCGGCAGCTTGAGTCAATTAACAGAAAGGTTTTGTATTTTTACCGCAAATTATTTTACGTTGTTGAGTTTAAGGCATTAAAAGGCAGTTAAGGTCTTTTTTTTTTTAAATTGAAAAGGGTATTTTGTAGAACATTAAATATCTATAGGGGATCTGAATGTCCTTGAAAAAAAACCCTCATCAACTTCTTTTTTAGATTTCTGTCAAATTGCAGTGAAATTCAGCTATTAATTTTACAGAATTGTTTACGGTATTTTCCTCTATAAATTCTGTCTTTTTTATTCATTAAACTAAATGAGATTGCTTTGAATAAATCGACACTTTGTAGAATTAAAAGCAAAATCTGCTTAAAAACATAGGCCTACGAATTTCCATAAAGAAAAAAACAATCCTTTTTTTAGAGAGGGAGAGAGATCCGTCCTTTTCACAGCAGAAAATGTCAAGTAACATTAATTATCAGAGTGGTTCTGTATTATTGTTTCCTGTATTTTTTTTATTCATTAAAACATGAGGTTTACTTTGAATAAAAAGACACTCCATTTATTTACATGGGATCTTCTTTTTAGAGATCTGTTAAATTGCAGAAAGTTTCTAGTTTACATTTTTACAGAATGAATCTGTATTTTAATTTATGTAGATTCTTTCTTTTTATTCATTAAAACATGAGGTTTACTTTGAAGAAAAAAAACGCTCTGTAGAATCATAATAAATCTGCATATTGGATCTGAAAGCATACAGAATTCCTATTAAAAAAAAACATCTCCCTTTCTTATAGAAATCTGTCCTGTTAAATTGCAGAAAATTCCAGTTACATCAATTTACAGAATGGTTCTGTATTTTTGTTTTCTGTAATTTCTTTTTTATTATCCGTTAAAAAATGAAGTTTTCTTAATAAAAAAAGAACATTCCGTAGAATTGTAAAAAATCTGTATATGGGATCTGAAATCACGCAAATTGCCTGTAAAAAAACAAAATCTTCATTTTTTCTAGACATTTGTCCTGTTAAATTACAGAAAATTTGCTGTTACAACACTTTAAAGAATGGTTCTGTATTTTTTTCTCTGTAAAATCTACTGTTTTTTTTAACAGTGTGCCGGCACCCTTACGGGCGCCTTGCATTTCACCCGACCAATTTTCTCCTGGCACCTCCCGGGCGCCGCAGAATATGTGACCGCACATGCCGTAGAAATGAAAATCGGACGGTTCCCGTACGGTCTCTAAATCTACGGGAAGCCGCCGGGTAGGGAAGATCGTACGGGCCCCGGTTTATATGTGACCTAGACATTACAGAATACACAAAATAAATGCTTCCATGCAATTATTAAAAAAAACATGTCATGTACGACAATCTTTGAAGGCTCTTGAATCTATTAATCACAAATTGATTAAGTATTCAGGAGTAAATTACGTTTCAATAATCAACATATAAAAAGGGAACATCCTTAATAATCACAGGGTTGTAAACCAGTATCTTTCCATATAATAGCTTAACTACCAAGTAAATACCACCATGAAAAACGTGCAGCTGGTAAGTACACCTGGGAACAACCAATGTATTTAAATTTGGATTTAGGATAAGAATTATCAACATAACCTTCTACTATGCGCCCTTTTCACTCTGTTTATTTTCATCTTTCTTAGTCACACAGAAAAGAAATGCTTGACAATCTATTCCTTTGAGGCTTTTGAAGCAACTGGAATTTCAATTTCACCAATTGATTGACGTGTTCTAAGAATATTAAATTTCAAAGATAAACAAAAAGATAACATTCTTGAGACGCATGTAGTTCTAAGCTTGAATACTTCTCAAACATAAGGGCCCGAATTCACAAAGCAAGGTTTAGCTCAGACCAAGGTTTAAACCTTGGTCTGCGCTAAACCTTGCTTTGTGAATTCGGGCCATTGACATTTGACTTGGCAACAGCCCTGAGAAAAAAAAAAAAAGCAATTAAATTTGACTAAGAATAAGAGTTATCCATTTACATTCCAATACTCTCCGAAACTACCTCTTTTCTTTTCTTATTAAAGAGTGATACATTTCACCTAACCAACAGTCTCACAATAGAAACTACAGACCCTTGGAATTTGCATGCATATAAAAAAGTTTTTTTTTCTTTTTTTTTCCCCCTTTTTTCCCTCTCCTCTAGAACTGTCAAATAGATTTTCCATTGAGAGAACAAAAGCATTTCCAGTATGCTAATAAGTGTATTGCTTCTCCTGACATAATAGATAAGTACACCTGGGAACAACCAATGTATTTAAATTTGGATTTAGGATAAGAATTATCCGCATAACCTTCTACGATGCGCCCTTTTCACTCTGTTTATTTTCATCTTTCTTAGTCACACAGAAAAGAAATGCTTGACAATCTATTCCTTTGAGGCTTTTGAAGCAACTGGAATTTCAATTTCACCAATTGATGGACGTGTTCTAAGAATATTAAATTTCACAGATAAACAAAAAGATAACATTCCTGAGACGCATGTAGTTCTAAGCTTAAATACTTCTCAACCATAAGGAAATTTGACTTGGCAACAGCCCTGGAAAAAAAAAAATTATTTGACTAAGAATAAGAGTTATCCATTTACATTCCAATACTCTCCGAAGCTACATCTTTTCTTTTCTTATTAAAGAGTGATACATTTCACCTAACCAACAGTCTCACAATAGAAACTACAGACCCTTGGAATTTGCATGCATATAAAAACGTTTTTTTTTCTTTTTTTTTCCCCCTTTTTTCCCTCTCCTCTAGAACTGTCAAATAGATTTTCCATTGAGAGAACAAAAGCATTTCCAGTATGCTAATAAGTGTATTGCTTCTCCTGACATAATAGATAAGTACACCTGGGAACAACCAATGTATTTAAATTTGGATTTAGGATAAGAATTATCCGCATAACCTTCTACGATGCGCCCTTTTCACTCTGTTTATTTTCATCTTTCTTAGTCACACAGAAAAGAAATGCTTGACAATCTATTCCTTTGAGGCTTTTGAAGCAACTGGAATTTCAATTTCACCAATTGATGGACGTGTTCTAAGAATATTAAATTTCACAGATAAACAAAAAGATAACATTCCTGAGACGCATGTAGTTCTAAGCTTAAATACTTCTCAACCATAAGGAAATTTGACTTGGCAACAGCCCTGGAAAAAAAAAAAATTATTTGACTAAGAATAAGAGTTATCCATTTACATTCCAATACTCTCCGAAGCTACATCTTTTCTTTTCTTATTAAAGAGTGATGCATTTCACCCAATCAACAGTCTCACAATAGAAACTACAGACTCTTGGAATTTGCATGCATATAAACAAAGTTTTTTTTGTTTTTCTTCCTTTCCCCTCTCCTCTAGAACTGTCAAATAGATTTTCCATTGAGAGAACAATGATATTAGGTGCACAGAAGCATTTCCAGTATGCTAATAAGTGTATTGCTTCTCCTAACATAATAGATACAAAATGCAGATTTACTTTTGATCTGCTATAGAAGGCATGATGTACATAAATTACAACCAAAACTGTTAAATACTCTCAGTTCTATATATCAATTTTGTTTTCAGACTCTCATCTTTTCTTTATCTTCTTTATCTTCTCCCTCATACTGTTCAGAGACTGCATCCTTTTCCATCATATTCCTTTACTTACAATAATATTACAATGGTTACCTATTGCTTGCAGCGCTCGATTAAACTAAACTATTATTAGTTAACTAAACTAACAGCCAATATTATAGGAAACATAATGAAAAAAGAGAATGACTTGCAATAGCGAGAGAAAAGATAGAGAGAAAGAGGGGAAGACTGTTGAATTCTAAAATACCAGACACCTGTTGACAATAGAAGACAAGATTATGATGCCAGGTGTTGCCGACAGAATTTTGTCGTCATTCTAGTAATAACTTAGTTTGGCCGGTGTGGGCGTTTACCACTACGGACAGCAAATTCTTCTGTGAGTGGGAAGATTTACCCAGTGATTCCGCCGACTATTAATCAAGTCAATCCTGTCGAGACCCAATGTTGTAAGTGTTAATTTATGCCAAATCCTGTAGTTAAGATGTTAAAGAGTAGTATGATTATTAATTTGTGATAATTTAAGGTGTATTAATAACTGTATTTGATGAAAAGGGTTATTAAATAGCTACATGTTTGGTCATTTCAAAATGGCTGCTCGCATGAGCATGTATAAACAAGTGCATAGGATTGTAAATGTATGTGAGTTGATAAAGGCACGTATGAAACATAAATAATGACATGTAAGGTTAGGGATGTATATAAATGTTATGAAGTTAACAGGCAAGATAGCCGTAGGTAAATTACTTAGTAATGTGAAAGGGTTATTTAGCCACAAAACTGGCATGGTTAATTTTGAGTTGTGTAGAATTTGACTCCTGACATTGACAGTCAGTGGGTGTAAATGGACGTTTTGTATAATATGTTCATGAATATTGATGAAGTCAAGCTAATTAAAGCAGTTAAGTGGTAATAAGATTCAGCTGTTTGGCTTACAATAGAGCAGTATTGGATAATGCTTGTGATTGTTGATTTATAAGCAAGGTATTTATTATTGTTTATGTTTTGTTTGTTTGTAGGCCTATACAGATTGAACCACACTTCAGGTTACTACACGTCACTTCGCTTCAAAAGTTCAGTCATTGTGCATTGCTTTGCGCTTTGCGCATTAAACGTCATGGTATCATAACACGACATTGGCAGGACTCCTTTGTTTAAATAGACATTTGATGGATGAGGGTGTTTGTGCTGAATTAACGTCAACAATACCAGGTCATGGACCAAAGTGGTTGGTTAAATAGCTAGATCTATGAAAAGCCTAGTCAATTATATTACCATAAGTTTCTTATATCACAGAAGGTTATGATATCAACGCTAACCTTGGTGCTCATAAACGATTTATGTACACCTCCACTCAGAATTGTCATTAATTAAATTGCTTATTAAATTGACAAACAAACTGTCCAAAGTCATATCGCCCTGTATCATGAATAGCTACGGACGTACACGATTATTAGCACTGTCGTTTTTAGGCTGAGACGGCACAAACACGAAATTGAATTCCAACTGCAGCACGAATCATCGGATTCTTTCCACCGACAAGACGTGCTTCTAGGATTTCGTTAAGATTGGTGTGCTTCCTATGTCCTCTGACTGTTCAATTTTGGCACAACACGAAACTGAATTTGTACTGCAGCACGAAACATCGGATTCCTTCCACCGACAAGAAGTCGTGGTTTCCTCTGACGCTTTTGAATTGTGTGTGTGAAAGGAGGCTATCATAAAAAAACACCCATTTTGAACATGGCGATTGCACCATCTGGACCGGAAAACACGACCAGCAACATCACAAGACACAATATTGATCTTAAAGTTGTGATTGTGTGTTTTTACTCTGTAACGATTGTCCTGTCCATATGTTTCAACTGTATCGCACTAGTCGTCATACATCACCAGAAAGAGCTTCAGGACGTCATGAAAATCCTGTACCAAATATTAGCAACGTCGAACTTTGTCTTGAGCATCGATTGGAGCGTTTGGAGTATATTATGGCTGTTATCCGCCAGGGACCATAATGAACAGACTTGTACAGTCATTAGTATGATGTTTCCTTTTGTATATTCCACTTCGCTTTCATCCGTGATGATCTGTTTATGTGGCATCAGCTTGAACCTCTATCTTCTGGTGACAAAGCCGCTGAGATATCACACGATCCTCACCAGGAAACGATTTATCTTTTCATTGGCATTCATATATCTTCTGACCTTCGTGGCACATGGGATATATCTACCTTTTCCCGATTCTCCATTCATAAGAAACGAAATTAA
Organism: Strongylocentrotus droebachiensis; assembly: GCA_035222895.1. Taxonomy (NCBI): domain Eukaryota; kingdom Metazoa; phylum Echinodermata; class Echinoidea; order Camarodonta; family Strongylocentrotidae; genus Strongylocentrotus; species Strongylocentrotus droebachiensis. Next base: position 66,723 of record JAVYIG010005931.1, read on the forward strand.
AAAATGCCTGGGTCGTGAAATCCCTTCATGGACGTCCATAGCGGACACATTCTACACCGTTTTTCCTGTATGTGTTACTCTGATTTTCACCACACTGATTTACGTTCGTTTGCTCCTCATCGTGCGTCAGAAGATGAAAGCCATTGGCAATAATTTGAGGATCGTCCGACTTAACAGCATCGTAACGGAAGTCGAGAATGGTGTAGGTGGTGGTTGTCAAGAACTTGATCGGTCGCAGAATAGGAACGGTGTAAATCCTGATGAAAACCTTAATCGTCCACCACAAGCGCGGTTGAAAGGGTTTATTACCGTCATTTTGATTACAGGGTCTTTTTACATCGTGTGGATACCGTACATTATTGTCTATACAAGCTCAAATTTCAACTTCATCCTAGACTTCGTTGCAGTTAGCTGCACATGGGTTCAGCCGATATTTTATCTGCTCACCAACCCCGAAGCCAGGAAACTATGCTGGAAATGTGTCAATTTTAACAAATAGGTGGTCGAATAGTGTAACTAATCAGCAACTAAGCAGCAATTGACATTATGCTATAAATTAAGATGATATTTTATCACATTATACCTTCCTCTTTAATCTTAATAATTTTGTTTGTTCTTTTTAATTAAGTATTGTACAATGAATTTAGAATGTTCTTTTTTTGCAAAATTTTCTTAACTGATGTAATGAAGTTACTGTAGCTATTGTAATTGTTATACAAGATATATAAGTTTGATATTTTGCTATATGTTAAGTGCATAAAGATGGCAACATATTATGCTTTTTTTAACCATAGATTATATATCAGCTTATTTTTGTTCAACAGAGCTCGTTATGGTCTAGTGAACGAGGCACCAAGCTATAAAGCATATGGTTTGGGTTCGAATCCATGTCCTTTCATTTATCTTCATTTGCCACTCTTCATCCAGGTAAAGAAAATAAGTATCCATAGGAGGAAAACTTCTTGCTTGCATGAGCGCCTTATCACCATATCTCAGCTTTTTTTAAGTCGAGTAAAAATAATGATTGCGACGAATTTGCAGAATCCTCAGGAACAATCATATTAACACTGAGGAGGCTTCCCCGGGTAAATATTAAAGAGACAATGTTGTAATTGTTTTATCCGAATACGCACCCAATATGTCGATTCTTGTTCATTATGAGAATGTCCTCATTGATACCCACATTGGCTTTTGCCGACTCGCCGGCGCAAATAAGCAAAAAGCGGTTCACAACTGTGTATCTGATAGCACAGAAAGTACGTACATTTTATATAGGAGTTAATTCTGTGATGCGCGCAACTACATTTCTCATCCAGGCAAGCCATTTATTTAAACGTAGAGTTTGGAATTATAAATATCCCAACTTCTTGTTATGTATATTGTGATATAGATAACGGAATTGTTCTATTAACTGTTCGTTTACGGTTTGAAAAAAGTACTTTCTGACAATGAATCATAAATTAGCAAATATACGTTGCAAGTATTATTACCAACATCACACACAGGGATAAATTGTCATATTATTTCATCAAATTATCTTAAATTATGAAACTATTTGCGGAAGAAGGGCTGCCATTGTATGGATTTTGCTTAGAAATATGACTCCAATCTCAAGGAACAGATAAACAAAATTATTGAGCAAAAGGGACGTATAATTGAAAGCGTAAGGAAAATATAAGGATAATGATGATGATGTTGCTGTTAATAAGGGTGATCATTATGATAATAGTAATTCAAAAATAAATACAGGAATGATAAACCATTATGACAAAGAAATGTTACATTGGACATCACTTAAATACCATTGTTAATACTTTTTGCAAGATATTCTGGTAAAACCATCTATTTCCACTTTCGCTTAAAATGAGTAGAGGGAGCATCAGGACTTAATCAATTCGGATAGAGAAAATCATTGATCAGGACCAGTGAGTCCTATTGATCCATGGACAATCAATTATTTCGGGTTGACTAGATTAAAGGAATAAGGAGTAGGATATGAGCGAACGGCGTTGATCATAGTGACAAGTGGTGAGAAAAAAAGTGGAAGCATGTTATTCAATTGTTTAAACTTGAACAGTTAAATTTGAAGTGAATTCATGCAGAAGGCTTTTAGGGTTTTCAATTTATAAAATAATAGACTTGCGTGTCAAAAATTGGGTGAACGCGAAGGGCTTTCTGTTGTAATACTTCAATATAGTTGGTTCTGGTTTTGGCGCTGGTGCACCACACTATTATACAACATATATGGTAATATCAATTGTAAAGCACAACAAACGTGTAACATGGGATAGTTTTCATTTTGTATCCTATACTAAAATTCCTGTAAATAGAAATAGTCATGTGACGTATATTGACATTCCAATTTAAATTTTCGTCGATAGTGATTTTTTTTTTAATAGTATCTCTTCCTTTCGAGAGGCTACAGTTTCTATAAATGAGTTGTATAGAAATTCAGTCACATGAGAATTTGCGTGACTAAAGTATATGAAGTTTGTTTCATTTTGTATTAAGGGACAAATTTGGTAACTCCTTATTTAGTGTATTTAGGTGGGTGATTACGTAACGATGTAAACAGAAAATGTTCGTGCCATGAGCAAATAATTTAGATAATATTAAGACGTTGTATTGGTTATATCCTAAATATATAATATAATAAGGAGAGGACTTAATATTTACGCTAGTGGAAATCCACATTTGATTGAAACTACATTTGAATAAATACCGTTTATATACTTCGTATGATGGATAAATAGCGTTCAAACCTTGACAGTGCAACTTTGCGAATTCCATGAATTCAAAGTGAATTTTTATTGTAGAATCTGGTGATCAAGCGTTTCGTCCATAAATACTCCTATTACATGTTCTTTATTGGTCACGGCATTGTTTACTTTATCATAGTTGTAATGTACTTAGTCGGTCGGTTGAATTTGTTTGGTCTAAAACCGTATTGATTTAAACTTAGTAATATAAATATATCTAATGAATTAATAGAGCCCTTTCTTTTATAGGATTGTTGATATGGTGGGAAGAATGGACTGAGGCCTAGAATTACATATTTCGTGACGATTGTCTTTTTTTAATTCTACTTTGGCGTTCAGTTGAACACTAGTGACTTGAACTCAACATTATTTTTTGACAGCAGTGTATCACACAATTAAACACAATGGAATGTAATTTGCATATATCATCTTGAAATATAGACTGTTATTGGCATACTGAGTATTGTGAACATTCATTTCTTTGTACTTAACAATCTATCTCTTTTCTCTCGAAATTAGTATGAATATTAATTCTTATGACAATTTCATAATCGAAAAGCACATTAGATGTCGAGTTCAGAATCTTGTTCTTCGTATTAGGGAATAAATATGACTTGTACTTACGGGATTTCTACGAAAAACCATTTCCGCATATAAGTTGGGTTCATTGTATGATGATTGTCGCAGACAGTAGCAGACGATGGTGAAGCAAAATAAAGCTACTGCGCATGCGCAAAGTGGTAGACTCGCCACTAGTCGCTTACGCTTCGTCATTATAATAATTTCAAATTTATTCAGCGCTGACAATTTGTCAGAGCTTGTTATAAAGCTTCGTGAAACGGTTTTTAGTCAGCGCTGACAGTTGTCGGCGGACAAATGTTGATGAAACACCCCCCAGATCATGACGTGCACAATTATTGTCATCGTCATTTTCAGCTTCAGGCTGCATAGACATTGAATTCGAACTGCAGCACGAAACATCAGATTGGTGTGCTTCTAAATTTCCTCTGACGCTTCGAATTTTGCCTGTGTAAGTACGCTTTCATCAAGTCAACACTCATTTCATTTTGAACAGGTTTGTGAAGGGCTTACATCAAGCACCTTTCTAAAACATGGCGACCGCACCCACTGGAGCAGAAAACGCGACCGACAACATCACAAATTACTATAGTGATCTTGAAGTCGTGACTTTGTTCTTTTACTCTGCAACGATTGCCCTGTCCATATTTTTCAACTGTATCGCGCTAGTCGTCATTCATTACCAGGAAGAGCTTCAGGACTACATGAAAATCCTTTACCAAATTATGGCAACGTCGAACCTTGTCTTGAGCATAAGTTGGAGCATCTGGGGAATCCTATGGCTGTTATCCGCCAAGGAACGTGATGAACAGACTTGTACAGTCATTTGTATGATGTTTTCTTTTGTGTATTACTCTTCTCTTTCATCCGTGATGATCTGTTTGTGCGGCATCAGTTTGAACCTCTATCTTCTGGTAACAAAGCCGCTGAGATATCACACAATCCTTACTAGGAAACGATTTCTCTTTTCATTGGCATCCATGTACCTTCTAACCTTCGTTGCACATGGGGTCTACCTACCTTTTCCCAATTCTCCATTCATAAGAGACACAATTGAAGAATGCCTGGGTCGTAAAATCACTTCATGGACGTCCATAGTGGACACATTCTACACCGTTTTTCCTGTATGCGTAACTCTGATCTTCACCACACTGATTTACGTTCGTTTGCTCCTCATCGTGCGTCAGAAGATGAAAGCGGTTGTGAATAATTTAAGGATCGTCCAACTTGACCACACCGTAAAAGATGTCGGTATCGAGAATGGTGTAGGTGGTGGTTGTCAACAACTTGATCAGCCGCAGAATAGAATCGGTGTAACCCCTCCTGGTGAAAACCTTAATCGTCCACCACAAGCGCGGTTGAAAGGGTTCATTACCGTCATTTTGATTACGGGGTCTTTTTACATCGTGTGGATACCGTACATTATTCTCCATACAATCTCAAAATTCAACTTGATCCTGGACTTCGTTGCAGCTAGCAGCACTTGGGTTCAGCCGATAATTTATTTGCTCACCAACCCCGAAGCCAGGAAACTATGCTGGAAATGTGTCAATTTTAATAAATAGTCGAATAGTTTAACTAAACAGCAACTGAACAGCAATCGACATTATGTTATTAATTAAGATAATATTTTATCACATTATACTGCCGCCTTTAATCTTAATTGTTTTTGCTCTTTTCAATAATGTATTGTACAATGTAGTTATAATATTATATTGGTTTGCAATATTTTCTTAACTGATGTAATTAGGTTACTGTAGCTATTGCAGTTGTTATATAAGATATAAGTTTGATATTTTGTTATTTGTTAAGCGCATAGATATCATGGCAACATATTATACTCTTTTTTTTTTAACAAAGATTATATATCAGGTAATATTTTGTTTGAACAGACCTCCTTACCACGCTATTCCAATTTGTGGTGGTCTAGTGAATAAGGCACCAAGCTATAAATCATATGGCTTTGGATTCGTATCCCTACCATGTCCTTAGGCAAAACATTTATCTTCATTTGCCACTTTTCATCCATGTATTTAAAATGTTGGGCCTAAACTGGCTAAATATATCGATTGTACTTCTGATGATAATAGCACATTTAGAGATTACCTTAATAATGAAGCAACAAACTCTATGTTTTAGAAACCGATTACACATCTTGAGGTTAAAGACCATTCCTTAACTTTGAATGTAAAGAAAGCATGTGGTTACGATAATATTCCAGCTCGATTGCTGAAAGATGCTACTTATTTAATTGCAAGACCATTGGCTTATATTTTTAACCAATCATTGTTGTTGGGTCTGGTTTCAGAGGCGATGAAAGTAGCTAAAGTAACACATATTTTTATAAAGGGGGTGAGAGAAATACCAGGTAATTACCGACCAATCTCAGTGTTGCCTCTATTGGCAAAGGTATTTGAGAAATTAATAAATAAGAGGCTACTTGATTATCTTGAAATAAATAGTGTCTTGTATAACCACTAATATGGTTTTCGTAAACATTATAGTGCAAAGTTGTCGTTAATCAATTTGGTTAATGATGTACTAAAATCGTTGGATAAGGGTAGTAAAAGTATAACCCTAGGCGTATTCCTAGATTTTCAAAAAGCTTTCGATACGAAAGACCATACAATACTGGCTGGTAAACTAGAACATTATTGAATTAGGGGGCTGCCACTTCAGTGGTTTAAAGACTATCTTTATGAAAGATTTCAATTTGTGAATTATGATGGATATGGTTCATTACGACAGATGATAATGTGTGGTGTCCCTCAGGGGTCAGTGTTGGGACCTACATAATTTTTTATTTATATCAATTTTCGACTTTTTGCTGATGATTCTAACTGTTTTTATACATTTCCACAATAGTAAAATGTAATAGATATAGATGTAGTTAATATTAATCTTGATAAGGTGTCCACGTGGTGTAAAATGAATAAACTTACAGTAAATTTATTGAAAACTAATTATTTATTTATTCAGGGAGTAGACAACTAGTAGTAATCCAAGGAGAATTGAAAATAGTCGACACCGAAATAAATATGGTGGATGTTGCATCATTCTTAGGAATCCATATAGATCAACACTTGACTTGGAAATTTCATATTGAAAGAATAAATAAGTGTCTTAGAAAAAAAAGGTTGGTGTTTTATATAGATTAAGACAGTGTACCTAGAAATATTTTATTGCTATTGTGTAAAAACATTAATTCAACCACATATTACATAAGGATTTGAAGTTTGGGTAAGCAATTATGAAATTAATATGAAATGTTTATTCATAAGCCGAAAGATGGCACTCAGAGCTTTAAAGTAGACACACGAAGAATAAAAAGTGTTTTGAATCGATGCAAAACTCATATCATTGCGTAGGGGAAGCCTTGCTGATCAAATACAACAACTCTTTTCTTCAAAATATGTTTGGCGCCCGCAGTAATCAACTCTCAAAAATGTTAGTTTTGAGATCCAGATTTTCTGCCTTAATCAGCGGTCCTTTATAGAGCGTCAATATTTGTGACGTCACATACGGGACACGGCTGGCTAGCTGCAGACTGCTACACGACACTGTGCTGTTTGTCCAGTGTGTGACGTCACTATTCAGAGCTCGCTACGCTCGTGTGTTTGGCTTACGTTCGGGGGCGCTTTGGGGTCTAAGAAGGGTCTTGAAAAATTGCATTTTACGCCTTTCCATGATATCTATTCGATTTCTCAGCAAATTATTCGTGTATTTCAAGAGAAAATCTTTCCATCCATATGTAATTTGTTCTAATTATCAGTTGTTAGTGAATTTTCTTTATGTAGCTCCTGTAAAGGTACTATGTCCCTTTTGCAGACAACCTTAAATGCTGTAGAACTTTGCAGGAATTATGAATATGTCATGTATGTCCTATATGTGAAATTTAAACGTTAGCAGTGTCCTCATATTCAAATTATGCAAGGAAAACCGTTCACTTGCTAGACTTCACTGTCAGACACTATTGAGTGAGTGACTGGCTTTTTTCTTCTTTGGTAATAACATACATGAAAAGAGTTGTAAAGGGTACATGAGCATTTGTCTACATCAATAACCCACTTCTTGTGATGGCCAAGATTAAACTGATTGAATCTTTGCGCAGCATCAAACGTATGACCATTCGGTACAATTGTCTGAAAATCAAGACTATTAATTTTGGGCTCTATAGCCCTAAAGTCGATTTGACAACTAATAGTCGTTATTTTCCCACTTGAAGACATTTTCAAGCCCCACCTTTTTAGGGAAGTTCTAAATTAGTATTATCTTTCAAATGCAGTTGGAATTTAACTTTTTCATTTTTTTGGCCTGCAAATGGGACATAGTACCTTTAACATTTAGTTCCTTCCGGGCAAATTAAAAACCAATATTCCAGGAGTTAAAGTTATTGAATGTGTTTCAACTACATAAACTATCTATTATTTTGTGGTTTTATGCATCAATGTTGAATAATAGATTGCCACAGTCCCTTATTCAGTACTGCTCTTTCGTAGAGCACAAACATGAGACAAGACAAAGAGGGAAAAAAAGCTAACTGTGCCTAAAGTAAGGACAACGAAAGGTTCATTTTCTGTGTCATACAGAGACGTATGCTCCTGGAATGATTTACCATTATCTCTACGGGAAAAAGCTTCAGTTTCTTGTTTTCGTAGAATTTTAACTGCACAAATGTTAATAGAATAACTATGGTCACCTTATAACCAAGCTTCTTGCCTTTTATTAGACAGTAAACATGTACTCGGGTCGGGCTATTTACACAAATTTTTCGATACCAGTGATTTGCAAATGTTGCTGAAATGGCATGATTCTTCCCTGAGCTTCCGGGCTCTGCCCCCTGGACCCCACCGAGGGCCCGGAGGCCTGCCCCTGGTTGCTTATCTTACCGTAATTAAATGCCTTAAACGCCTGAGCTTTCGGGGGGGCTCTGCCCTCTGGACCCCACCAATAATAATAATAATATTTAATTTTTATATAGCGCTTAATACAAATGTCTCGAAGGCGGCCCATGGATGCTCATCTGAACGTAATTAAATGCCTAAAACCCCTGAGCTTCTGGGGGCTCCGCCCCCTGGAGCCCACTCTAATTAGTGACCTGCATGCCAGTGTCACAGATAAGGTATCAAAATATGCTCATGTGACCTTAAAATATGCCTAAAACCCATTCGCCCCTTGACACCCGCCGGAGCTTTTCCCCTGGACCCCACGCCAATTTACGATCCACTTTGCTTTGCTATGCTCTACCTAATGGTAAATACTTTGCCCCCTCCCCCCTCCCCCCCCCCCCCCCCCATTTGAAAAACGTTCCACGGGCCTGCGTAACATGTATATTTGTTCTGCCACCCAAAACGTGTTTGATTATTACGCCACTGCTCCCTCGTCCCTCGCATTTCGTCCCTCCCCCGGTCATGAAAAGAAATCGCCGCCCCTGGCTGGTAGAATTTTAAAATGTCGGACTTTGAAAACAATTCCCACTCCCCGCTGTGGCTACACATTATTGAGAGTAACATATTGAATTATTGCAAGCTATATTTTCTAGAATGTAGGCTAATGCTGAAGTTATCGGGGTCATTTTAGAGGAACGATTACAAGGATACGTTCTTTCTTGTTCATGTTATGTCTTGTTGAGGTTTTGATTTTAAATGATATGCATGCTCCTTTTATATTCTGTTTTGCTTTTCAATATAATATGGCTGGAACCATGTAAACCTCGAGAAGCGAACAGTAATTTTCAGACATTGTTAGTAGCAATTCTGTATGCGTGGTATAGGTGATAGGTTGTTCTCATGCTTGCTCGGATACTAGCTATCGGAATTTTCATACTTATAACTAATAATTTAGATCTTCCCCCCCCCCCCCCGCAAACAAAAAAAACAACAAAAAAAAGAAAAAAGAAAACATGACAAAAAAATAGAGTTATATGTTATAATGTGCATAATCTAAATGCAGTATCGTTCTTTTTAGGATGCATAAATGTAACTTGAATTATCGAATTATTTACCTAGATAAACAGATTAAAGACACCTGTATACAAACCAGTATCAATTGTGTGTTAATCATATAAATACTTTTACGTAATATTTCAGTATAATTATTGATAACTTATTTTCGTCAAATTTGTTGTTCATAATTTATTGGTGTGTGCTTATGATAGTTTGCATTTTTTTTTCATTCTGTAACGGGGATCCAACTTCACAGGTTTTCGCAACATTCATGGAAAGCCCCGCATATAACCTTTGTAAATTAAAGTTAAAATTTACTGTTACTCTGTATACTTTGATGTTTATATTGTGAAATAAATTGAATTAAATTGAATTGAATTGAACCTCGAGATGTAAATCGTAATTTTCAGAAATTGTTAGTAGCAAGTTTAATAACACCAAAGTGGACTCGGGGCCGGCTTATAAGCGGAAGTGACGTGACCTGTCATCGTATATCAGCATAATACATCGGGCGCTTTGCCACCTTCTCTTATGTTCTTTGTTTTTATTATTCTATCACTTTCTCTTTCTGTCTTTCCTTATGTTATTCTTTGTTTCTTCCTTCTATCACCTTCATTTATGTTATTCTTTGTTTTTATCGTTCTATCACTTTCTCTTTCTGTCTTTCCTTATGTTATTCTTTGATTCTTCCTTATATCACCTTCTCTTATCTTATTTTTTGTTTGTATCATTCTATCACTTTCTCTTTCTGTCTTTCCTTATGTTATTCTTTGTTTCTTCCTTATATCACCTTCTCTTATCTTATTCTTTGTTTTTATCATTCTATCACTTTTTCTTTCTGTCTTTCCTTATGTTATTGTTTACTTCTTCCTTCTATCACCTTCTCTTATGTTATTCTTTGTTTTTATCGTTTTATCACTTTCTATTTCTGCCTGTCCTTATGTTATTCTTTGTTTTTATCATTCTATCACTTCTTTTTATGTCTTTCCTTATGTTATTCTTCTGCAGAAGGCGTTGATATAATGAAAAAAACTGACAACAAATAGAGCTTTTGCCATATTAAAAAAGAAGAAAGTTCAGTTAGAATCGTTAAGAAAGGAAAAAATAGAAGGGATAAAGATGAGGTCTAAAATTAAATGGATAGAATTTGGCGAGAAACCATCGAAATATTTTTTGAATTTAGACAAAAAAGAAATGCTGTGAATAAGCGTATACGCAAATTGGTCACTACTGAAAACAAGGAGATTACATTTCAGGAAGATTTTATATCAGAAGTTGTATTATTCTATTCTAAATTGTATGAAAATAATCCTGTTGTGTACGTAGACTTAAACACAATATTAAATGATCCAGATATAAGTAAATTAACCACTTTAATGTCACAGAAGCTCGAAGGAGAACTTTCCATTGATGAGGTCTATCAAGCACTTATAAATATGACAAATAAATAAATCGCTAGGTCTAGACGGATACACCGTCAAATTGTTCAAACATTTTTGGAAAGAATTAAATATATTTTTAGTGAGGGATTTGAACTCTGCATATTTATCTGGAATGTCCTATACACAGAAGTTGGGAGTCATCTCTTTTATTCCCAAAGGAAATAAAGACAGACAATATTTATAAAATTGGAGGCCCATATCTTTATTGAACGTGGTGTATAAATTAGGTTCCGCTTGTATAGCAAACAGATTGAAAAATGTGATTCCATTTCTTATACATGAAAATCAGAAAGGTTTTATGTCAGGACGGTTCATTGGAGAGATTATCCGATTGTTATACGATATATTACTGTATACTGATATCAATGATATTCCTGGTTTGTTGCTGCTTATAAATTTTGAAAAAGCATTTGATTCTATTTCTCATGACTTTATTAGAAAAGTATTACAATTTTTAAAGTTTGGTCCCTCTATTGCAAAATGGTTTAATGTATTCTATAAAATATATATATATATGTTTATGTTATGCGCCGAAGTATTAGGTATTTTGTTTAAAAATCCCGACGCCATTGTTGGTTTGAGCTTACCTGATAGACATCTTAAAATAATTCAGTATGCAGATGATACTTTTCTAACATTGAACGGGTCAGTAATAGAATTGAACAAAGCATTAAACATTTTAGTTTAATATAATACAATGTTTGGTTTAAAAGTTAATTAAGACACATGCGATATGGATTAGAGGATATAAAATCAAGAGAGATGGTGTTCTTTTGGATAGAAATCAAAATTGGGTTTTTGATGATTATTTCAGATATTTAGGTATGGACTTTTCTACGGATTAGCACAAATTGTTAATTCACAATTATAGTGACATTTTTTAGGAAATCAGTAGTCACATGACATCGTGGTTAAGACGAAACTTAACTGTTCTTGGAAGAGTCACTGTCGTTAAATCATTGTTGGTATCAAATTAAAGTACCTTATTTTGTCTCTCCCTAATCCAGGTAAAAATCTGTCAAAGATATAAATGATCACTTTTATAGATTTATATGTGGGGAGAAATTAGATAAAATAAGTAGAAATCAAATGTCAAAATGATAGATGTATACACACATTGCCAATCATTAAAAATTTCCTGGATTAAGAGATTGGTAAGTGGCTCAATATATCGCAATATCCTCTATATTTTGCAATGCTTCTTGCCTGAACCGCATGAATTAAAATTATATATGGGAAACAATTGTTCTCGGGAAATGGCAGGAACACTTTTTGGAAAGAAGTGCTCATGGCTTATGTTGTGATAACATTTCCTGCCAACTCTTAAAATAGGCAATAGCCCAATATATAATAACAAATTGTGTAAGAGGGGAGTTCGTTTTGTCAATGATATTTTAGAGACAAATGGTGTATCTCTGGAAGATTTCCAAGATACGTATAATATTAAAACAAATTTATTTACTTTTTTATCGTGGATAATGCGATGCAATGAAAGAAGGGTTTAGCAATTGTACATCTTTTAACAGGGTGCCACAACCCCTTTTACCAGATACAATGGCATTGGTTATGAAACGTATTAAAGGATGTTCACATACACTCTAAAAAATCAAGTGCTAATTTTAGCACCACAAGATTTGGAGGCAGCACCTGTAAGGGCACGCAAAGGGACTGCCCAAATTTTGCTAAAGTAGCACTTGTACATGTGCTATAATTTAACACCAGTCCAAATGCTACTTTAAACACTTTAAGTGTAAGCCTTTTTACACTTCAGGTGCTATTAGACGCATGCAGCTCACAAAAACTACACTTCTAGTGCACTAAATAACCCCTTTTAGAGCCCCCATCACTACTAGTGCTAACACTTTTGCACCCAATATAGTGCTAAAGAACACACACAAACATCATGCACAAAATAACACCTGTAGTGCTGAAAACACACCCTTCTGTTAAACATCCCTAACATTATTTTCAGCCTACTTTAAGCACCTAAAACATACCCCTCAAGACGCCACATGTCACACTCATGGTAACGAATGGGTGAGTTTAAAAGACTCACTTCTTTATTGACAAAAACCATTGTAAAATCACAACATCCCTTCAAAAAAGTATTTGTATCCAAGGGTAAAAACACAAAACTGTTTCATGCATACTGATAACAAGATTAAAGCTCAACTCAGCTGCTCATCACTGGAAAGTCATCATAATGGATAAAATAACAGATCAAACATGATAAGCTGATACAACAACACTGCAGGGTTCCAGCAGTCTGTGTCTGAATTTTTTACTGTTACATTGAGATTGCACATTTCTATGTCAATTACATGCAGTGGTAGTCTTGCTGCCATGTAGAATGTTGGAAATGGTATCATCATGCACAAGCAGAATTATTAGGCAATGAAAAGAATACCTTCTCAGATCCCCGCTCTCTTATAGCCGAGTGGCGACCTATTTAATTTGAATTTTAAATTACTTTGAATTTCTTTTGTGTGAAGCACTGCCTGAGCACCTGGAATATGCACACACATTCAATACACTTTTTTTGTATATAGTAAACAATCTCCTTCCACCTTACATTCTCCAAAAAGATGAATACCTTCTCAGATCCCCGCTCTTTTATATAGCCGAGTGGCGACCTATTTAATTTGAATTTTAAATTACTTTGAATTTCTTTTGTGTGAAGCACTGCCTTGACACCTGGGATATGCACACACATTCAATACACTTTCTTTGTATATAGTAAACAATCTCCTTCCACCTTACATTCTCCAGAAAGATGAATACCTTCTCAGATCCCCGCTCTTTTATATAGCCGAGTGGCGACCTATCTCATTTGAATTTTAAATTACTTTGAATTTTGTGTGTGTGAAGCACTGCCTTAGCACTTGGAACGCTGGTGCGCCTGCGCATGGAGCGCCAGCACTACCGGTGTTAACTATCTTCAAGTGCTAAAACAGGCAGGGTGACACTTCTAGTGCAATTTCTCGAATAGCACGTGTTTCCAGCACTCATTTTTCTGCTCGTTATCGCTTCCTAAACGCTGCATGCACGCCAAGGGCTACACTTGGCACGTGTGGTGCAAATTTGTACCCAGCACCTGTGATTTAGCACTTCAGTTTTTAGAGTGTATGGTCTACAGAAGGAAGAATCCATCCCAATCCATCCATCATGCGTTATTATAATTCAATATGACAAAAGCCATATCACAAGTCATTATGGTACGCTTTTAATTTTGAAATGTAATTCCTGTAATTTGTGGACGATGTAATTGATGTTTGCGAAAAGATTATTCTATCAACCGCCGCTTCCTTCCCTTAATTTGAAATTTGATCTTCAAAAGTGTAATATTGTCCGTCTCTGTCTTTCTGTCGACTGCGTTATAACTTCCGGCAACTAAGAATAATTGCACCCTCCCCTTGACACCTCATTTACATACTTTACGTTGAATGCTCGCGAGACCAACTGTTTTAGTAGTGCTTCGATTTTGAAAAGTGGTTTTTTTTTTTCTTTTTCTATTGGACTAATGTGATAATGATATTACAAATATCAAATATAATGCGTTCACTCCCTGATTTTGTCCGTGATCTCTAATCGATTCCATTTAACACAAATTATATTCGTTTTGACTATGTGAATTATACAAAATGGTTATATAAAACAGATGCTCTTAAATCACTTGTAGGCAGTGATACTTTAGTCAATCGATATAAGAAAACATATCATATATTTTAATAAATAATAGTAATAGCATTCAATTATAGAGCAAGTAGAACAAAATAATAATACAAAATTACATATTTCTTGACATGAAGTGAGATATTAAAAAGAAAGCAAACAAATAAGATACAGCATGCAATTTATCGTGAAATATACAAATTAGCCCCAACACAAATACTTATTGTAACAGTGCTACATTGACTCTCTTCTTGCTCCGTGCCCTTTAAATACGAAAAACATTCTGCCCGTCCCTCCATCCCTTTTCTACCATTAAACCCCCGCCCCGCCTTCACGTATATTGTAGATGCGACGTATTTCGTGACAATGGATGTAGTTTAAAGGTGAGATTCAAAGAAAATCACAAATATGTCAACTAATGTATCACTAGAAAGTGGTAAGCTAACATATGGCCATCGTACAATTTTTAGGTCAACTACATATCGGGTGATTTATCAAAATACAAATACAACCACCTCCATAGCAGCTGGGATATACGAGAGATTCGCCAGAAAAATAACGATGTTTTAATGACGTCACTATATGGACCAATACTGCCCAAGCAGACGACACCCCATTAAGAATGAACATAATTGCAAGGCTATTATTTCTCAAATTATAATGAGTTTAGTGTATATAAATGTAATGGCATGTCAAACCATTCAAAGGGGGATATGACCCGATTCTGATAACTAAAATCTTTTGCTTGTAAATACACAGGATAGGGGTTAATTAACAATCAAAGAAACCAGACTTTCAAATTGAAAAACCCCTGGAATGATATTAAGGACGGCATTTGTTCCCTCTTGAAACGCCGAACATACCGCGGTGTGTGCAGCTGAAAATACAATGGCGTCTTATTCTGTTTACAAGCGACAGATTCCTTTATTTTGGTATCGCTGCATTTGTCATCAAAATAAAAAAATGCGCGGGTTTAGAGTGAGGCAATAGATTTAGCCTGACGGTAGTGAAGTAAGAGAAAGAACTCAAGAAAAGACGAAAACACAGGCACTGAAAATGTATGAGATGTCATGGGACATCGTCTGCTTGTGCAAATCATGTCCATACTGTGATCTCACACATCTCAGCAGCGTTCGGAAAGCTCTTCAGGTGCTAAAATAAAGTTAGTTTTTAAAATCAATGAATATCTATCGAAAATAATATCGCTAGTGATATTCGTTTGTCTCGCAATGTGGTCAATAAGGAATCTAAAAGATCACGACGTTTCGTATGCTACTGCGATACTTCGTCAGGTGATAAAAACTACTGTAAGCAAGGGTCTTTTATACTCTACGGGAGGACCGTGTGGAGCGGTCCATAATTCGATCGATAATTGGAACAATAACGCACAATAGGGACTTTTAGAATGACTGAACGAGAACACGACGAACGCCGACTGATCATGCGTGTCAACGTACTTAACTGCCCATGTTGGCTACAATTAGAAATCTTTTAGATTGCACTCGACGATATGCATGCAGGAAGTAACACAATAAACATCACGGACAAAGAAAGAGGACATTCCTCATTCTACCCTCAACAAAAGAACATCCCTTCACTGCTAATATGTAAATATGTGTAGAACAGGTGCATGTGACACCTGTTCTACACATTTCAGCATGTAAAGGCGCTTTATAAATGTCAATATGTATGTATGTATTGCATGTACTAGATTTAGGAAAATCAAGGTTGACGCATTCTCGATCGCCGACTGAGACCACGTGACGCAGGCGCAGTGCCTTAAAATGACGTCACACGTTGCAGTCAAAGCTCTTGACGTACATTTCTAAAAGTCCCTAATGCCTTTTGGTCGACGCACACGGTGATCGACCAATCACCAGGCCGCTGGTTCGGCTAATGCACCAGACCTATTGGCCGACGCATACAGTACTCAGCCAATCAACGGGCCGCTGGATCGGACCGTCTGCTGAATGGAATCGACCGGTGTTGGCTGGCAGGACGGCGAGTGTCATGGCGGCGTATCGTCCGCATCCAAAATTCGGGGATATCGATCCCGTTGTCTCTGTTGAAATTATTAGGATTGAGACGGATATTGATAGCTTCTTTCACCCTCCGTGTATACCAGTAGTATCGCAGTAGCATACGAAACGTCGTGATCTTTTAGATTCCTTATTGACCACATTGCGAGACAAACGAATATCACTAGCGATATTATTTTCGATACTATATCCGCAATGAGTAATATATTTAGCATTAATGAATATCTACTTTAATATATTTTCCAGTTTTTGTAGATGCAATCCTAACTTATGTCTTTTTATAAGCAGCCTCTTTTCCTCATCCCTATAATCCAATATAATGTTTAACTATGTATCTACCGTAGGAATGACATCATATGACATTTACCGAAATATATATATATATATTTCTCTAATTATATTAATTATTGTATTGCAGCAACTAGTTCGCAATGTATTTCGTATATTATGCCAACATGAATATTTTCCAATTTTCGTTTTATAGCTCTACCTCTCAATTCGTTCAATCAATGCCTGTGGCACGGTTTTGACAAATACACAATCTCAAAATAAATGTATGATTCTGACGTTTGTTTACCAATAAAAAACACTGGTCATTATCAATGATATATGACATTATCACACACACACACAACACACACACAACACACACACAACACATTCACATACTGCACACTTATCCGGTACACTTGGTACATTCGGTACACTTGTCATTATCTAAATTTCATTTAATTTCGTTTATTTCCATTTACAACAAAATAAATAAAGTACATGGGATTGCATTGTACATAGTAAAACAATGAAACATAACGATATATTTGTAATTGGTCCACAGTGTACAACAGGCACATACAACAGGTTGGCCATGGAGGGGACTGCTGAAAAGCTGGCTTGTAGATTGCAGCCCCCTATAACTTATAGTTGCACAAATAGTTGCACAAATAGTATATCAATAATAAATTATCTCACTATTAAACACACACGAACGCACACGCACGCACACACACACGCGCGCTCACACAAAAATTCACACACTCAAACATACCCACACACTTACATTCGGTTCCCCCATAATGGTTAAAAAGTCTTTATCAGGTGTAGTATACCTTCAACGCTAGTACTTACACGAGCAACATAAATTGCTTCATTCTTCTTGAAGAAAAATTGGCACGCATTAAACAAATGGTGGACAGAGATAAATCTCATTTGTTTTGAGGTCGTGTCCCACACTCCGTCATCAGTCTAATACCATATTTTGTTCCCAAAAAATTGAAATAAAAACATGCAAACAATCGTATAAGCCAATTTGATGTCTAAGTAATTTCGAATGTTTTTTGAGATATCGGGAGTTGAATGAATGTTTCCTGATCACACTCTTTGGAAGATAATAAAGAAAGTGTTTCTTTTTACTCAACACATCAACCTAGCCAACACATTGGACAACATGATACAAGCCCTAAGGTTAGTAGATAAAAAAGAAAGAAAAAAAAAACAACATTGAATATCATGATGTACATGAAAATGGAATTGTTGGTGCGTTGAGGGCATGAGTAGCATTCGCGTAGCCGTAGGAGAGATCATCCTGTACCAGAGTTATAGAGATTTGTGTTCATCTTTCACAAAAGATGGTAGTACGTGTATTGAATACGCATGTAATGATATAACACACATAGCAATCAACGAGATTAAACCAAAGATAAACCAGACGTTCAAAGAGTGTCATGTTTTAGGGTTACTTCTTACTTCATTATACCAGCGCTTGATTAAAGGACATATGCATGTTAACAATATACTTGTTTGTTATGTATTTATCAAAAAAGTATTACTGGATTAAAATCACGCTGTTCTATCTGTATCAATTAAAACATCTGCTATATCTGCATTAATGTCTGTTCATGCATTTGTTAAATCAACGACACTGGTAATTTCGTAAACATCCGAGAATGATTTGTTTGGCTTCCTCGTTAGTCATCAAGTACACAGTCGCTTATACACAGGAGCTTGTAGCGGCCAAACTTTCCAGAATGTGTATCCAGGGTTTTGATGAGGCCTTAGGGATCATGTAAGAAAGACATACAGGTATACATACGGCGATGAGGGAGCCCGAAAGAAGCAAAACGGTGACGACTCCCTTGAATCTTCTTGGTGATCTATTCATGTCTTCAACCCTTTGCAATTGCCTTCGGGCGATTCGCAATAGGGACTTTTAGAATGAGTGGACGAGAACACGACGTACGCCGACTGATCATGCGTGTCAACGTACTCAACTGCCCATGTTGACTACAATTAGAAATCTTTTAGATTGCACTCGACGATATACATGTATGCAGGAAGTAACACTATGAATTACATGACAGACAAAGAAAGAGGACAAAATATACAGTTCCTCATTCTACCCTCAACAATAGGCCATTTTCTTAATGTAACCAAATTTAATGCATAGGTCTTTGTGAAGTGCCTCAATACAAATTATTTCAATCACCTGATAGGAATAGTAGTATTTCAATAGTCAGAATGCAACTGCATATAGGTATATTAAGTGTTGCTAGGTAGGTCAAGCCATAATGTTTGTCCAACGTGGCAACAACTAATGCATGCAGTTAGGATTCTGTCTATTGAAATACTATTATTCTTAACAGGTGAATGAAATAGTTTGTATTGAGGCACTTCACAAAGACCTATGCATTAAATTTGGTTACATTACGAAAATGGCGTATTGCTGTGGTAGAACATCCCTTCTCTGCTCTTATGTAAAAATGTGTAGAACAGGTGAATATGCATGTGACACTTGTTCTACACATTTTTACATAATAGCAGGGAAGGGATGTTCCTTTGTCTACCTGAGGAACTGTATATTTTATGCGCACGCGGCATATACTAGTATCGTACTAGATTTAGGAAAATCAAGGTTGACGCATTCTCGATCGCCGACTGAGACGACGTGACGCATGCGCAGTGCCTTAAAATGACGTCACACGTTGCAGTCAAAGCTGAAAACGTGCAAATCTAAAAGTCCCTATTAGCTTGATATGGATGACTGCCAATAACACAATAGTGAAGAAAATGGGGGCAAGAAGAGAGACGGTACTCACAACTTCAGCCATATTTCTCCCGAACATGTACTGTTTAGAAATGCATTGGTCGATTTTGTATTGGACAAACGGTGAAGTTTTTACAGGAAACGAGCATCCGCTGATCAAGATAATGAGGAGAAGGGTGACACCTGTTCCTACACGTACCCGTCTTGGGGTAACAATAATATGATAGTGCATCGGTCGGCTAATCAGGAGATATAGGTTGACATTGATGCTACAATGATACGCCATAATCATCACTACCGTAAAGCGAGAAGGGAACATAAAAACAAGCGACATGAGAGAACAAGAATGTTGATCTTGAAAAGTGAACCAAAGGATGGACCATACGTTCGAAATGACACCTTCTACTAGGCTCGTTACGAACAGGATCCGATGTAACAGTCGCATCACGTTCTGAATATCCCTTTGTCGATGAATCACGGTCAGAACTAAAATATTTAAAGAAATACCAAATAAAATAAATTCACAAAATATATGCTACTTATTGGCATGAGATTTCCGAGGAACGGGCCAGTGTCGTTCGATAGCGCTGTCATATTGGAACAGTCTATAAGTTCCGTAATTATAGTTTGCTGGCCGATTTTTCACGCTAGATCCATACTGGCTGCCTTAAACTGTAGAGCAGTTTTTAAGGATTTACTTTAGGTTAAAAAAGTAACAAGCATCCCTGCTGCTACCCGCATCAGATGCACGGGTACATAGAAACAGTACCGGTGCATATAATAGAATAGCACTCGGTGCCACTCGATGATGTCTATGATTGTATTGAAAGATTGGGAGCAATTCAATATCCAGCTGCAGGTTCCCCGTTCCCAGATATAACACCCACAATTTGCTTGTCAAGCAAAACGGAAATTACCTGCCTATATCAATGGATATGAAGTACTGTGTAAACAATTTTCCACGAGGAGACGGCAATAATATTCGTTCAAACACTCACCCAATTAACATGATCGAGAGTAGTTATCTGACAGTCTGTTTCGTCGTATTTAGCGCATCTTTATCCGCCCTTTCATCTCGTATTAAATGCTAAAAGAAATTGGGGGAAAGGTAAATAAAAATAAAAATTGACTGTTGGGAGAGTGAAAGGGCAGTAACTGGTCAACGGTCACTTCAGGAAAGAAAGGAATTAAACTACCGGTCGACAATTTTCAACACTTTTAAAATCAAGTTTGTATATGTAAAGGCGTTATGAATAATTTTTCTCATGCATAGTGCGGTAAATATTCACGTGGATATTGCTTCAAGAAATGTAGCTGAGATTCTAAGAAATAAAGACAATCGCTAATTATTGGATCTAAAGTCATATCGGCCTTAATTCACACGTTCAAGATGAAGGTGTGAGATTGCTAAGGTCAATGTATTACTATTCTTTTAATCCGCCACAGTGCAGGACAAACTGACGGTTCGCAAGTACGATTCTAGTCATATTTGGAATAAAATTCCACATTGCAATGGTAAATTTCCCAAGTTGCATCTCTCATGGATGGTAAGTCTGAGCTGATTAGGATACAAATGTCTGCATCCATGCGATGTTTGATAATGATCCAAAAATGTATGATATAATGCGTTTACTTCCAGATTGTTCACCCTTGATCACCCGCACGGGGGGCTCTGCCCTCCTTAACCAAGCCTCTGTCATCCTATGATCATTCTCAACCATTGCTGTATGAATTTTGCCATGCGCAGTCTTTTTGAAGTTTGATCAGGATCTTCTATCATAATACATAGGCCAAGATGTGAACAGTTCGCGTAATTGGTGTCATAAATGCAGATTGACAACATTAATCAGAGACTTTAGGCGATGATGATATATTGTTATTTGTTACTTTAAGAGCACTCATATCCACAACGCAAGATGCTCAAGGTGCCCCAATATTATCCGGGATCTCGCTAAGCTACCACAGAGTTCAAGGAATTTCTCCCAACTGGTACCTATTCAACACCTGTATGGAGATTGATACCTTTCCACAGACACTAGTGCCGACAATTGGTCTGTATACTCAAATAAAACAAAAAAGAAAGATCACCCTCAATGTGAAATAATTTCTGGTATTCATTAATATTATGTTCGGAATCGTAGGTTATTGACTGACTGATTGCATTAATTGGTGACATTGTGAAAATAGACAATAGACAGCGATACAATATCAGAAAATGCTAGATTTAAAATCACTTAGGAATGAAACGGCGATGGAAGCTGAACACCTAGATCCGAAAGTAGTGTGTTTCTTCATCTTAACTCTTGTTCTCTCCTCTCTTTTAAATGGAACTGTACTGATTGTCATCTATCATCAGCAACATCTCCAAGAATACATGCGAGTTCTCTATCAGATTTTGACGGCATCTGATTTGATCTTAGGAATAACCTGGAGTCTTTGGATCATGCTTTGGCTTTCGTTCAGTGACCACAAGACATGCTCGGTCGCCAGTTTGGTTTTCCCATTCCTGAATTTCGTTGCGCTCTGGTCCGTCATGGCATGCCTTTGTGGTATTAGCTTCAACCTCTATCTCCTAGTCACAAGGCCTCTCCGCTATCACACAATCGTAACCAGAAAAAGATTCTTCTGTATACTTGCAGGCACTTACTTGGTGATAGTGCTGGTTTGTGGAATCGCATTTCCAGTCCCAGAATCACCCTTAATTATCCTCCTCATAAAGCAATGTCAAAGTAAGATAATGCTACTAAATTTTGTGTCGAGGATCACCTATGTCTATGAAGTTTTCCCTATATGCGCAACGATGATTTTTACAACCGTCATTTATGTCAAGTTACTGTTCATTGCATGGCAAAAAAGAAACGAACTTGAGAAAGCACAAGGGCCCCGCGATAACGTCGCCGAAAATGTGGGAATGGACAAAAAACTGGCTCAGCCGCAGAATCGAGCCAACCTCAATATTGGTTGTAACGCGGTACGTCGACAGAGGAGACGATTCAAAGGATTGGTTACGATTCTGCTTTTAACGTGCTCTTCATGTATCACATGGACACCTTACTTTTTCTATGGCATCAACATGAATGCCACATTGAAGACTATTGTTAATTTTGTCCCATTGAGTTACACTTGGATACAGCCCATCGTGTACTTGTTGACGAATCCTGAAGCAAGGATGCTATTTTTGAAGTTCGTACGCTGTAGCCGAGCTAATGAGCCATTCAACTGAAGTGATACAATTTCGAAGTGTTTGAAAGCGTTGTGATCGTTGAAAGAACAATGTGGTACAATGCTGAAAATCTTAAACGAGGAAACAAAATAAACTTCTGTGTTACGAACGAATTTCCGAATGATTTAATAGTGGATTAAAGGACTCAAAGTAATTGTCCTTTTAAAACAATCTTGCAAATTATAGGTATTGTGATTCTGGTCCAGATGGGCACCATATTTTCATGAATCATTAAACCAGATCAAATTCACAAGTTCAATATCATTTTTACCAAAAAAATATGCGACGTACGACACCCTACAGATTTCATTGTTAAAGATGCTTTCAGTAGTAATGATAATGATAATAATATCACTACTAATAATAATATACCAATACAGCGCATATAGCAAATAAGATCCCATGCGCTGTTATGGTAAGAAAAGAGGAAAAGAAAAGAATAGACAAAAGTGAGGCAGACTCAGCATAATTCCTTAAGTCATTAGTAAAAATTAGGAATTGTTTCTTAAAAATGAAACGCTTTAAGATATATGTTTATATTGTGCTTGAATAATCATATACTGATATAGAATGTGTGATATATATAGCTATATTGCAAATCAATTTATTACCAAATTTCCGAGTTTTAAGGTAATACGAAGTTTTGGTAAGGGGTCATGAATTTAGTTCAAATGAACACATTAGAAGCATATTCGGTCTTACAATATTCAATGATCGTTGCCGCGGTTGAAATCGAGTCTCTTTATGTTGTATAGCTCCCTCTCAAGGTCAAGATAATAATAAAGCTATAAAACAATGTTTCTTGACTAAAATCGACCGATCAGCTACATATTCTGAGATTTGCATGGTCGCAGCTACCATTGTACGACCGTAGGCGCTATTTGAAATTTATCAAAATTTCCCGGAAGCACCGGTAAAGTTTTATTTTCATTTTTTCTCGAAAGCAGAAGTGTTTTAGGGGCTCAATTTTCTAGTGCTTATAATACATCTATAGGGCCATCCAAAAATATCAATATTGTAAAGAATCACTATCCACCCAATTTTCACAATTTCCCAATACTTTGTATTACCTTTAACTCTTTCCACCATTAATATGATGATTTCAATATCCTACGTATGTCGTTTTTTTCATTAGGACATCGTAAAAGGGTACTCTTATCGTGAGAGCTGAATTATAGTTAAGTCAATATTTAATTAATGATTGACTTATAGCTATCTTAATTGCACATGTATTACATTTTTTCGTACTGCTGTCATATTAAACAATAGTTGAAAGATGATTTTGATTGTAATTCATTAGCCTTTATTTTGTAGGTTTTTTACCACAGATGTTTGATTCCCCTAATATATAGCGCCGTGTTCTTTTTTTTTTTTTTACTATATATGACACATATTTACCATCTAGAAGTCAAAAGGCCTAGCTATAAAAGGCCCCCCTCCGTTAAAAAGAATCAGTAGAAACACCAACGTATAGCAGATCAACATGGGTACCCGGTAGGATGCGACCGTCACTGTTGGTCAAACAGTTTTTGAGCGCCTGGCTGGAATGCTCCCCAGGGAGTGGAGATTGTGCACACAGTGTGTGCGGGCAAGCACTGAATCCAATGATCGGGGTAAAAGTATATTTGTAAAGCGCTCAGAGACATTTGTAATAAGCGCTATATAAAAATTAAATATTATTATTATTATTATATATAAAGCGCTTAGAGACATTTGTAATACGCGCTATATAAAAATTAAATATTATTATTATTATTAATATCTTTGTCTTTGTGTATTATCGGATTTATTTGAGAAGAATGGCCTCAAGGTATTCAATGAACGTAACGGCAGCGGAAACCCTTGACCCCGAAAGTGACATCTTCTACATGTGAATTATTGTTCTTTCGGTCATTTCCAATGGACATGTATTGTTCGTACTCTGCCATCAGAAGAAGCTCCACGATAACATGCGAGTTCTCTACCAGATCTTTGTAACATCTGACATGATCTTGAGCATCGGTTGGAGCAGTTGGAATACGATTTTGTTCTCGTTTAAAAACGAACAAACTTGCACCATCATAAATATGGGGTTTTCTTTCATTTACATGGCGTCGATATGGTTTGTGATGATAGCACTTTTCGCCATCAGTTTCAACCTGTACCTTCTGATCACCAAACCCCTTCGTTATCCAACAATAGTGACCCGAACCAGATTGTTTGTCACACTGGGCTCCGCTGGAGCAACTACGATGCTGGTGTGTGCAGTGTACCTGCCGATTCCCGAATCGCCATTTATTCGTCTTCTAATGCAACACTGCAGAACGAGAGACGTGCGACCAACGGCGGAATGGCCATCGGTGGTGTTTATGTTTAATCTCCTAACCCCCGTTCTCTCAACGTTGCTCTTCACGACAGTCATATACATTCGACTCTTACTGATTGCTTGCCACAAAGAAAAAACTGTAGCTTATCACCAAGCACCTGTGTTTGGCAGAATTGTACATGTTGATGCAGAGACGCAGAATGCCAGGAAACATAGGACTGGTCGGCCACAAAAAGGACACGGTCCCAACGCAATGACAAACCCAAATCGCCAACCCAAGAGGGGTGTCAAAGGAATCACCACAATCCTTCTTCTCATAGGGTCTTTCTACATCGTGTGGATATCCTTCATTGTATTTTTTTCGAGATCATGGAACCATCGTGATCTCGCCATCCTTGATAAATTCGCAGTCAGCAGTACATGGGTTCAACCCATAGTATACATATTGACAAACCCCGAAGCAAGGAGGATATGTTTGAAGACTCTTCGGTGTGACCGAGGAGCACGGCCTTTGCATTGCTAACATCGTGTAACTTTGGTTTTTGTACCAATAGTTGTATAACACTGTATGACCGTATGTCGAACACATTCTGTCATACCAACATATTAAACTAATTATATTTTGTTTACCAAGTAAAAACATTTAACTGGTTATATGTATAATAACAGGCAAGTTGCATTGCATTATTTAAAACACGAAGTGGCAGAATTCATAAACCATATTTAAATAGCCTGATTGTCATGGCTGACGAATTACAATGGTTCTATCAAAAATAGATCGAAATTTCAGCCAATGTTTAAATCAGCTGTACGTTTCATGTTTGCATTACGCTATCATCTCTTTAGTTTGTTTAATCAATGAAGCTATTACGAATTTCGAGATGAAGAAGCAACTTTTCACAACTTTTACGAAGAGTTAAAAAGTTGTTTTCACTTCGTCTCCTTGGCCATCAATTCTTTTAGATCTCAATACAGCTATATCTTGTATACTGTACTATGTTTTGAAAGTTCCTATCTTGATTTTCACATGATATTTTAGATTACATTTTGTTAGTTTTAGAGCTTACATCCTTTGTTTTTGGGGGGATATTAGGATACTAATGATCCCTCACTTGAGAATTTATTTTGTTCTAATTCAATTTACTTCTGGCAGGAAATATAATGAAAATGTAATAATTATAATTTTTCCTATTTTTAATCGTGAGCCGTTGTCATACATGTTTTGTATCATAATTGATTAACCCTAATGGTCTATTATCTCAATACTCGAGTCGATGCTTTCTATACCATTCATGTATCTATCACACCAATACCACCACTCAAAATGCTCTTCGTTTCTCTTTAAAGCCCCACTGTCCTACTTGTAGCTACTTGCTCCCTCTATATAGAAAAACTTTCCCAATCGGTGCCTGTTGGTCCCCCATGATCCTCTTTTTCTTTGGTTAATTGAGAGCTGAGTTAATGAGAGAGATAGCCACATGTCAGTGACCTAGCTATGTGGTCTAATCCCTTCTGGCCCAGTAGTATTGACGGTCTTTAAAGTGAACAAATAACGCACGATCACTTATAAAACACTAACGTTCACAATGCGCCATCGAGTTAGTAATTTATTCTAAAGGGTTAGGGGACACGATTTAATTACTATATCACAAAGTGAGGTCATCATGAGCAAAACCTTCTATCTAATCGCTCCAATCGATGCTTTTAACAGCATTAATGCATTTAATACGACCACTCAGACCGCTATATCTACTGATCTTTTGATCGGGCTAGAGGAGGTGGATCCATGATTTTGTAAAGATGGGGGGGGGGGGGGGGGGTTCAGTGCAAACAAAATATTTGAAAAGAAGAATGAAGAGTAAATTGTTATCACATATTTCGATGCGTTTGGGGTCGACAATTGACTGTCTCGTGGGCCTTCTGGCGACTTTCAGAACGTTCGCTAGACCTACATTACGGGTCTCTTGGGCTGTAGCTGTGTCCCACATTGGCATATTTTCGTCTTCACATGACAACTTTAGGTACTGTAGTGACCAAATATCAATATTGTTAACTTGTATAATTATGTATAATAAAGTTGTATGCATTGATTTGCACATGTTTTATATATATTGCTTTCCTACTGTCAAGATGGCGGTTAGGGAGAATGAATTTCCCTTGCGTAGTCCGCTCTCTGGGTTTTTAGACATGTCCCAACCGGTTCTGTCTGGTTCGTTAATATATTATATCGTGTTGTAGATTTGTCATGGCCGTCACGTACAGCCCGTATGCGTGCATTTTAATTTTGTGCGCGTGTTTCACTAATCACGCTACAACAGCGATCGGGGCTTCGATCTCTTTTTTCCATGTGGAAATCAGAGGTATTATTTTAATGGTACACACAGGTCGTCACTGTGTTTTTGTTTACCGTACCGGTCGAATTCTCAGTATCGTTAAGAGATCATGGCGTGCACACGTATTATCAATGTCATAGTCAACATGGGCGGCACAAACACTAAACTGAATTCTACCGACAAGACGTATTTCCAGGATTTCGTTAAGTTTAGGGAACTTATACATTTCCTCAAAAGCTTATGATTTTTTTCTGAGAAAGTAAGCTGTCAACAAACAAGATTCATTTTGAACAGGATTGTGATGCGCTTACATCAAGCACCTTTTTAAAACATGGCGAGCACACCCACTGGAGCTGAAAACGTGACCGGCAACATCGTAGTACACCCGCGTGATTATGACATTTTGCTTTTGTTCTGTTACACTGTAACCATTGCACTGTCCATATGTTTCAACTGTATCGTACTAGTCGTCATCCATCACCAGAAAGAGCTGCAGGACTACATGAAAGTTCTTTACCAAATTCTGGCAACGTCGGACCTTGTTTTAAGCATTAGTTGGAGCATCTGGAGTATCGTATGGTTATCCGCTAATGAACGTGATCAACAGACTTGTACAGTCATTAGTATGATGTTTACTTTTGTATATTTCACTTCGCTTTCATCCGTGATGATCTGTTTGTGCGGCATCAGTTTGAACCTCTATCTTCTGGTGACAAAGCCGCTGAGATATCACTCAATCCTAACTAGGAGACGATTTCTCTTTTCATTGGCATCCATGTACCTCCTGACCTTCGTGGCACATGGTATCTTTATACCTTTTCCCAATTCTCCATTTCTAAGAGACGAAATTGAAACTTGCCTTGGTCGTGAAATCTCCTCATGGACGTCTACAGTGGACAAAATCTACCTCGTTTTTCCTGTATCTGTAACTCTGATCTTCACCACACTGATTTACGTTCGTTTGCTCCTCATCGTGCGTCAGAAGATGAAAGCGGTTGTGAATAATTTAAGGATCGTCCGACTTGACCACACCGTAAAAGATGTCGGTATCGAGAATGGTGTAGGTGGTGGTTGTCAAGAACTTGATCAGCCGCAGAATAGGGTCGGTGGAAACCATGATGAAAACCTTTATCGTCCACCACAAGCGCGATTGAAAGGGTTTATTACAGTAATTTTGATTACGGGCTCTTTCTACATCGTGTGGATACCGTACATTATTCTCTATACAATCTTAAAGTTCAACTTCATCCTGGACTTCGTTGCGGCTAGCAGCACGTGGGTTCAGCCGATAATTTATTTGCTCACCAACCCCGAAGCGAGGAGATTATGCTGGAAATATGTCAATTTTAAGAAATAGTCGAACAGTGTAACTAAACCGCAACTATGAAAATACAGCAAATGACATTATGTTATTAATCAAGATAATGTTTTACCACATTATACTTTCGCTTTTAATTGTAATATTGTTTGTTCTTTTCAATTAAGTACTGTACAATGTATTTAGAATGCTTTTGTTTTGCAATATTTTCGTAAGTAATATAATGAAGTTACTGTAGCTATTGCACCTATTATATAAGATATAAGTTTGATATTTTGCTATTTGTTAAGTGCATAGAGATGGCAACATAT
The DNA here is from genome assembly GCA_035222895.1 of Strongylocentrotus droebachiensis. Classification (NCBI taxonomy): domain Eukaryota; kingdom Metazoa; phylum Echinodermata; class Echinoidea; order Camarodonta; family Strongylocentrotidae; genus Strongylocentrotus; species Strongylocentrotus droebachiensis. Next base: position 95,689 of record JAVYIG010005931.1, read on the forward strand.
CATGCTCTTTTTACCAAGGATTATATATGAGCTAATATTTGTCAACAGAGCTCCTTACCACACTAAATCAATTTGTGATGGTCTAGTGAATAAGCCACGAAACTATAAAGCATAGAGTTTTGGGTTCAAATCCCTAACATTTCCTTAGGCAAAACATTTATCTTCATTTGCCACTTTTCATCCAGGTAAAGAAAATGAGTATCCATAGGAGAAAAACTTCTTGCTTGCATGAGCAAATGACATTATGTTATTAATCAAGATAATGTTTTACCACATTATACTTTCACCTTTTATTGTAATATTTTTTTTTCTTTTCAATTAAGTACTGTACAATGTATTTAGAATGTTCTTGTTTTGCAATATTTTCGTAAGTAATATAATGAAGTTACTGTAGCTATTGCACCTATTATATAAGATATAAGTTTGATCTTTTGCTATTTGTTAAGCGCATAGAGATGGCAACATATCATGCTCTTTTTACCAAAGATTATATATCAGCTAATATTTGTCAACAGAGCTCCTTACCACACTAAATCAATTTGTGGTGGTCTAGTGAATAAGCCACGAAACTATAAAGCATAGGGTTTTGGGTTCAAATCCCTACCATTTCCTTAGGCAAAACATTTATCTTCATTTGTCACTTTTCATCCAGGTAAAGAAAATTAGTATCCATAAGAGGAAAAATTCTTGCTTGCATGAGCGCGTAATAGTCGAGTAAAAATTACGAATGCCACGATTTTGCAGGACCCTCAGAAACAACATTATTAACACAGAGGAGGCTACCCCAGGTTAATAAGACACAACTATTTAATTGTTTTATCAGGATACGCACCGAATATGTCGATTCTTGTTCAATACGAGTGGTCCTCGTACTCACATCGGCATGTGCCGCCTCGCCGGCGTATGTAAGCGAAAAGCGGTTCACAACTGTGTGTAGAAACGAGATAAATAAAAACGTGTGGGACATAATTCTTTGTTTCATTTTTTCATCTAGGCTAGCCATTTATTTAAACGTAGAGTTTGGAATTATAGGTGTCCCAACTTCTGGTTTTATATGCAATTTTCAGAAGATATTTTGTATAATTTTGTATGTATATTGTGATATAGATAACAGAATTGTTAAATAATTTGTTTCTTTTCATTATGTATAAGTACTTTCTAACAATGAATCATAAATTAGCAAATATACGTGACAAATATCATTACATGCCATTGTATCGATTTTGCCTAGAAATATGACTCAAATTTAAAGGAACTGATAAACAAAGATATTGAGCAAAAGGGACGTATAATTGAATGCGTATGAAGGATAATAATGATGATGTTGCTGTTAAAAATGATGATGATGATGATGATGATAGTAAATAAATGAATATACACAGGAATGATAAACCATTATGATAAAACCATCTATTTCCACTTTCGCTTTAAACGAATAAAGGGAGCATCGTGATTTAATCAATTCGGGAGAGAAATCCATTGATCTGGACAATGGAGTCTTATTGTTCTATGTGAAATTAACAATTTCGGGTCGACTAGATGAAAGGAATTATGAGTAGGGTATGAGCGAATGGTGTTATTTATAGGAAAACATTTTGTAAAAAAAGTGGTAGCATATTATTTTAATTTTTAAACATAAACAGTTAAATTTGTAATGAATTAATGCAAAAGGCTGTTAGGGATTTCAATTTGTAAAATAATTGACCTGTGTGAGAAAAATTGGGTGAACCAGTGCTTACGCGAAGGGCTTTCCTTTGTAATAATTGAAAATAGTTGATTTATGTTTTGGCGCTGGTGCCCCGCACTAAATTACAACATAAAAAGCGTGTAACATGGCATATATTTTGTTTCATTTTGTGTACTATACTAACATTCCTAGGAAAAAAAAGTCTTCATATGACGTATATTAAAATTCCGATTAACATTTTCGTCGATAATGACACCAAATGTTGTTTAGTATTTTTTTCTTTCGAGAGGCTATATTATCTATAAATGTGTTGCAATGAAATTCAGAGACATGTGAATTTGCGTGATTAAAGTGCGTTAAGATTACTTCATTTTTATTAAGGGACAATTTGTTGGATTTCAACCACAGGGACGAATTTGGTAAATCATTATTAAGTGTATTTTAGAGCATGATTAGGTTATGATGTGAACAGAAAATGTTCGTGATATCAGCCAAGAATATAAATGATAATAGGAAGGTTCATATGACTACGAGGGTAGGGGGTGGGGGGCGTGGTCGCAATCGGGCCCTTGGATTTCTCATGGGAATACACACAAGACATATGGATGGGTGTGCGATTTTGAAGGAAAAATCAGACTCATTTTATGATGTTCTAAAGACCTATTTTGTATATTTTTATATTATTTTGAGAAGCTTTCACCCATGTTAAAGATACTTACTTGTATGTCTATATCAAGATTGTTAAAGGGATAGATGACTTCTGTTGCAGAGGGCGCTACACAAAATATTTTTCTTGTGGGATAATGAAAAACTGAGTGTCAAATTTGAAAGAGCATACAATTTAAATGAAAAACAAATCATCTTTGTTTGATCAAAATCGGTTCAGAGACGGCTGAAATATCAATAAATATAACGATTTCTAATAATTGTGTACCACCACAAATATTCGATAATTTGAGAAAAAAAACGTTGAAAAAACGAAATAGCGCCTTTTACATGTATGTTGTATTTCAGCCAATGCCAATATGTTGGCTTTTTTGTTGGCTTTGTCGTGTTGGTTATATTACGCACAACCAGCCGGCCCCATGTATTGTTATCATTGATGAATTAATTAATTAACGGTCACCGTATTTTTGGGAAAGTGGAGCCGCAATGGTATGATTGTATTGCCTAAATTTCTCACATTTGGGGTCTAAAATTACCTTCATAGTAATTTTAGGTCCTAAAAGGGCACAAGGAATGTCATAGATAAGAATAAGAGCAATAACCATGCACTTTGAAGGTATTTGCGTTCTGTAAACAGAACTCAACTATATCCCTTTAACTTTGAACAACTGACGGATCTTAAAACATTTGTGTTTTTTAACAAAGTGAGGGGATTTGTACAGGTCTGCCGCCCCCTCCCAGTAAAATATGTGTGTGTGAGGGGGGAGGGGGAATTAACACCCATTCCCCCTCTCTCATTTTCGTCTGTGCTCTGTGCATACGAATTGGAATCTTCGAAAGTTTGCTCAATTAATGCGATCACTAATTACAACATGAAAGTGGATGCCAGATTTAAATGATGTTTGCTCGCCCAGAATACAATGACCAATATTGCTCCTTTTGAACAAGTAAACATCTTAAGTGCCTTCCCTTACCATTGGTATGCAATACGAGTCCCTGCGAAGACTGGACAATTAGTACAGTCAATGTTTCGTATGGGATGAAAGAATATAGTGCGGCGTAAAATGACATAATTGCGGATAAAAACATACATTGATCGCATTTCTTTTTCTTTTACTCCCTATAAAACGAGGTCAGATATTTATTAAAAAACAATAGGAGTGTGAAAGCCTATATACATCAGACATTATTGAATTAGAGTGGGGGAAATGGAGTGACGGAAAGTAAGTAAGAGAGAGAAAGAGAGATAGAGAGATTAAGAGCTAGATATAAAGATACTTAATTAATAGCTGTTAAGTAAACATTAGGCATTTTGTCTAATAGCTTTTAGTGCGTACTGGTAATGATGGTAGTATAACAAAACGTTTCTTCATTCATTTAAACAAAATATGTCCCGTGTCTTCAAAGTCCTGGTCTCGAAATTCGCTTTGTATATTATCTCCAATCAATTGTATCTTCATGAAGGCGATCCCAGATCGAAACCAGAGACTTAAACTGTAGCTTTCGATCTGACTCATTAAATTTCGTTCGGATAATTGCATGCCTATCAGTTTATATCAGCCTATGATCATATAAACCTATTGAACATTAAAAAGAAAATTTCGACGGCGACTAGATAGTACATTGCGGCTCGTCATGCCGTTACAAAATATCAAGGTTAAACCTTTCACAAAGGGGACAAGGAGCTGCTCAGATGGAACTGGACTAAATAGTTAGTGGTGAGATCCAGCCTGAAATCAAAGATTTCCGTGTGGACATCCCGCTGAGCTTGAAGTACAGGGACAAAGTGTCCTGGTTGGCCCTCTTCTATATAAACACAAACGTTGTATTGGTTATATTATTGAAAATTGAAAAAGAAGAGGACCTAATATTGAACCTTGTATAAAGCCTCATTTGATTTAAATTCAAATAAAAACTGTTATATAATTTAAAAGATAGCTAATTAGCTTTCAAACGTTGCAACTCTGCTGAAATTCCCTTGTTGCCTATTTCTTAAAAATTAACCGATTCGTAACTTCCAAAAAGAACTACAATAGTTCCTTTTTGTGTTACGAATGTGCTAATCTAATTACTCATTATTCCTAACTATTATTTAAGGGGCTCACAATTGTTACAACATTGCTGTCTATTGGATCCCTCTGTTTCCAATAAGTACTCGTTAATTTATGTAAATGATTATAATTAATTTGTAATGTTTTGTTGGAATCAGAAATAAAATTGAAATTGAAATTGAATTAGTTCCATGGAAGTGCAATTTATGAGGGTGTATACGTGAATTGTTGTTGGTGTGAGTAGCATTCGCGTAGGCTTCAGAGAAATCATCATGTGCAAGAGTTTTAGTAATTTGTTTTCGTCGTTCACAAAGGATGTAGATAGCGATTGGTGGTTGCACGTCCAAGGGGTAAAGATTTGCAAGCGAAGGTCGTTACTGAATAGACTATCCCGACGCCAATGCTAAATTAAAAGCGAGTGATGGTATCGGGTATATTAAAAACGTATGTGATTATAGAATACACATACCGATCGACGAGAGCAAACCAAAGAATTAACCAGACGTTCAAAGAGTGTCTTGCCCGAGTATTACATCTTCATTGGACCAACTTTTGATTCAAAGACATCGACGAGAGCAAACCAAAAAATTAATCAGACGTTCAAAGAGTGTCTTGCCCGAGTATTACATCTTCATTGGACCAACTTTTGATTCAAAGACATATGCATGTTAACCATACACTTGTTTTGTATGTGTTTTTTAAATATAAAATGGACTACTCGATTGATAATCACGCTATTCTGTCTGTATCAATTACAATTTCTGCATTCATGTCTCTTCACATCTTCTTTTGTTTATCATAGACGCGGGCAAAATTGTATGAAATTTATAACGATTTGTTTGGCTTGAAAAGCAAACCAAAGGATGACCATATGTTCTAAATGACACAGTTGTCTAGGCTGGTTACAGCCCGGATCCGATGCAATAGTCGCATCACGTTCTGAATCTCGCTATTTTGATGGATCACGATCAGAAATATAATGTTCTGAGTATCACCGTCGACAAATTTGCATTAAAAAAATTCAAATGTATTCTTTTGTATTCTATTGTTCAATTAATTTCTTATGTATTCTACATTTGTCCTCGTACATTTCTTTGTTTTGTTTAAGAAATGCATCTTAATTAATTTCAAGACGTGCAAGATCGAGAAAATGCCAGAAATGGAGCAAATGTATGCAAAACGTCCATTTACGTTCAATTTCGGTCAGACATAATTATGACTACGAAATGTTCCGTGACCTTGCAATTGATTGTCTGAATTTTGCAAACTTGGTCTCGAAGGTTGTGAGACAGTTGAAAGAAAAAATGTCACTAAAAGACAAGTCGCGGTCTGCAGCGGTTACACGTCAGTTGTGGATATTGAACACCCCCCCCCCCTGTTACACCCACAAATGTAATAACTCCCACAAATGTAATAACGCCCACAAATGTAATAACACTTTACCCACAAATGTAACAACTCCCACAAATGTAATAACACTTTACCCACAAATGTAATAATTTCACCCACAAATGTAATAACCACTTTACCCACAAATGTAATAAATTTGGAGTGATATTTTGAATCACCCAAAAATGTAATAATGACTTTACCCACAAATGTAATAAATTTGAAGGGATATTTTGTCGAATTTAAAACTAAAACCTTGTAATAAAGCATGGGTTTAGCGCGCAGTCCTTGCTCCAGACCCGGTTATTTAAAAAAAAATTAAAAATCTTCAAAACTAAGACCCCACCATCTTCCAAACTAAGACCCGCTAATAGAGCCTGGGTTTAGAGCGTAGTTTTTCTTCCAGACCCGGTTATTTTAAAACTTTTTACAAATCTTCAAAACTAAGACCCCATCATCTTATTCCTGTGGAAGAACATAAGTATTGAGCGTAGTCTTTCCTCCAGACCCGGTTTTTCAAAAGTTAAAAAACAAACAAAAAACAAAACAAAACAAAACAAAACAACAAAAAAAACTTTTAAACTAAGACCCCTCCATCTTCCAAATTAAGACCCAGTAATAAAGCATGGGATGAGAACGTAGTCTTTACTTCAGACTCAGTTATTTTTAAAAAAAAATCTTCAAACTAAGACCTCACCATCTCATTCCTGTGGAATAACATGGGTATAGAGCGTAGTCTTTCCTCCAGACCCGGTTATTTCAAAGGAAATAGAAATTTAAACAAATCTTCGAAACTAAGATCCACCATCTTATTCCTCTTTTTTTTCATTTAAAAATAAATTACATTATTACATATGTTGATACAACACGTCACAAATAAATGATTGGTCGGCGGTCACACGAACTGACGAATCAGTCAAAATGGTATATCACACACAGTGGAGGGACCGATTCGATGGTTCGTTGACCGTCGATGATTTCTTAATCAATGACATGTAAATATTCTAACGCCCACAAATATCCTGAAATTCAATGTTCGTAGAAAAAAAAGTAATTGAATAAGTGACCTTAAATGTATTTAAAGAGAAGGTTGAGTTCTGGGAAGAGGTGAAAAATAATTTATGAGCATTACTCATTCTTATTATGCAAGTGTGGAAGAACACCAGATAAGACATGTTCCCTGAAAAGCATGGCTCTTCAAATGCCTTCATATTCTAAATATGCATGTAACATCGTAAAAATCGGGGGCCGGCTTTTTACGCCACGTGTTCGTGTAGTCCCATATACATCTTTCTGTGTACAGTGTTTGTAACTTTACCAAGACTTGGCCAAATTTCTTATCATTTTGATGATTCCAGAACCTTGCAATACACACAAATTCTTATATGCTAGATGATCAACCTTTTCTGGTCGGTTCCACACCGTTTCTTTCACAATGCAATCGCATGACCAGAACTCAACTTCATCTTTAAATATTGACGCTGATTGTTTTATGCATGTGATTATGAAATATGTTCACGATATGTAACATATATTTATATATATATATGTACGCTATTAGTGACATTAAAACGTTGGATTGCGATGTTATATTTTCATGAGTGCGTGAATGAATTTCCTTTCTTCATGTGATGAACATATCAATTACTTATACTGAAGACTACCAATTGGTACGCGGTACACGGTGTGAATTCATGAGACCGAAATTTATTCAAAGGCAAATACAAACAAAACACATTTATATTACAGTTTTCCCTACTTCTGAAACACTCAAGCAGCTATATAAACAAGAACAAGTCTGAAATGATAATCGGTTAACAAGCAATGAACAACGCATACTTTCATATAACAAATCATAAATAGCTGTATAACGAGATCGCGCGAAACATATTTGCATGTTTTGAATGAACGATTGCAGAACCCTTTGACTGATAAAATATCTATATACTCTCTCAATCAATGTGAGTAAATTGCAGAGGTTATGGTTTTATAGTATTAAATGCAATGATGGATACATAGATTTTGTAAGATAGAAAGTATTTTATTCCAAACGAATGAAGAGGTTGTTTCTCTAATATACAGACGGTAACAGAACCAAAATAATTATTACGTATAAAAAGGTGGAGTAACTCACATGTCTTTTACAAGCAAACAAGGTTATAATTTGGGCAATATTGAACCTTATAACATCAACTGAACTTGATATAAAACGCAAACAACCAAACACGTGACAATTCTTCTAAGCTAGGAAAAACAAGAGAACAAGATGCCGAAATACTAAAATACCTGGCTTTCTGTAACTTAGTATTCGTCCATATAAAACTACTTAACACGTACAACTCCAAAAGTTTTTCAGTAATACTTTTCAGATGCTTTAAGAGTAGACGGAGTTGAAATGAAGTATGAATGATCAAAAGGAAATAATTATTTTAATTATACAATGAGATACAGAATATTAACAACCTTTACCTGATCTCTGTTGAAGAGTTTGGCGTTTGCCACTTTTGAGCCATTTTTTAACCTTAAACAGAAATCTGATTAAAGTCATAAATGCAAAACCAACCATACACTTGTATAAGGATTATAAATACATGAATATGTTAGTGATTTTAAAAAACAATAGAGGCATGTAGTTTCCAGATATTTGCTTGAACACTGAGATAACATATTTTATGATATATAGTTCACTCATATGACACATAAATTTTCTTTACAACGGTTTATACACTTATAGTGTAGACAAAGAATCACACATGTTTGGTCTGTAATATACTACGTAAGGATTAACCCGTTTAATGCATAATTGTTAGTTTGTTTTTGGTTGTGCGATCTTTTTCAATGACGATCTTCTAAACACAGCAAAAACTAAAGATTATCCTAATCGAAATAACTTTGTTGTAACTTTAGTGTTCTGACACTGCTCATTACCATGGAGCTACAACCACGAGAGAGGGGACTCCCCCGAAAAAAAATGTCAGACATAATCTCTAATCGAGAATCTAGGACACCTACCCCCCTGCCAACTACCCCCAGCTAACTACCCCCTAGAATGATAACCCCCCCCCCCCCCCCAGCTAACTACCCCTAGACATCTACCCCGGACAATACCCCCCGGACATCTACCCCAAGTCAAGTACCCCCCGGACATCTATCCCCGGGCAACTACCCCCAGACATCTACCCCCCCCCGTCAAATACCCCCGGACATTCCCCCCCCCCCCCCCAATCCAACTACCCCCTTCCAACTACCCCCAGCCAACTACCCCCACCCTGAAAACTACCCCCGGACATCTACCCCCATCCAACTACCCCCGGGCAACTACCCCCAACTACCTTAATTTGCTTGGGGGTAGATGTCCGGGGGGTAGTTGGAGGGGGAGTTAGTTGTCCAGGAGGAGGGGTAGTTGGATGGGGTAAGATGTCCAGGGGTAGATGTCCGGGGAGGGGGTAGTTGACTGGGGGTAGATGTCCGGGGGTAGTTAGCTAGGTGGTAGTTAGCTATACCCATGCTTTATTACAGGGTTTTAGTTTTGAACAAATTCGACAAAATATCACTTCAAATTTATTACATTTGTGGGTAAAGTCATTATTACATTTGTGGGTGATTCAAAATATCACTTCAAATTTATTACATTTGTGGGTAAAGTCATTATTACATTTGTGGGTGATTCAAAATTATTACATTTGTGGGTAAAGTGGTTATTACATTTGTGGGTGAAATTATTACATTTGTGGGTAAAGTGTTATTACATTTGTGGGTGTTGTTACATTTGTGGGTAAAGTGTTATTACATTTGTGGGCGTTATTACATTTGTGGGAGTTATTACATTTGTGGGTGTAACACCCCCCCCCCCCCCCCGGGGCCCGGTCGGACTAGGATTAATGCATTTGATAAACAGTGAGTTAAAACCAAGTTTAGGTAAAATTAACTACAATTTTAGGTTATGATAACCTTTGTATTCATCTCACCAGGGAAACTATCGAAACCGTCAAGGTTTGCTTCGCCTACATTCCATTTGAAATATGCTTTTGAATAAAGGTGTAAAGGATATCTAATATCGAAGCATCGTATCAGGACAATTACCCCCTGGGCAATCACCCCCCGGAAAACTACCCCCCGGAAAACTACCCCCCACGGACAATTACCCCCTGGAAATTTACCCCCCGGAGAATTACCCCCCAAGGACAATTACCCCCAAAGGACAATTACCCCCCGGAAAATTACCCCCCGAGGACAATTACCCCCCGAGGACAACTACCCCCCGGAAAATTACCCCCCGGAGAATTACCCCCCGAGGACAACTACCCCCCGAGGACAATTACCCCCCCGGAAAATTACCCCCCGGAGAATTACCCCCCGAGGACAACTACCCCCCGAGGACAATTACCCCCCGAGGACAACTACCCCCGAGGACAATTACCCCCCGAGGACAACTACCCCCCGGAAAATTACCCCCCGGAGAATTACCCCCCGAGGACAATTACCCCCGAGTACAACTACCCCCTGAGGACAATTACCCCCGAGGATTTTAATTTATTTATGACGGAATAGATTTGTTTCGTACAGGGGTTGTGTATAACCATATTTGCAATAATCATATTTGATTATATTTTATGTGAATGTATGAGAAAAAATTTGTTAAGGAATAGTTTCTAGTACTACAGTGCAAATAGGCGGGGAGCTCCCAAGACACGTCACGGAGTTGCATATTTGTGTTTGCACCTTCAACAAATCATTATTTTCTAATTTTTAATTGGTGAAACTTCTTCAAACTCCAGGCCATATGAAAGCTAGAAACATCCACTACCTCCATTTCATCCTTGTGAAGTTTGACTTAATATGCCACATGTATTGAATCAAGGTCAATTGCCAGAAGACGCATGTATCAAATAAAAGTACGGAATTTACATTTCTTAGAAATTTAACAATACATTGCGCGCAGACGAGTGCTCGTTACAGCCAGTCTCCCCCAAACTGGCACAACAAAGAAATTAGGATGTAAGATTTCATTATTTATGCATCCTCTGTAACTTTTCTAATCAGCTGATCGTATATTTGTCTTTGTATGTATAATGGGCCCTCATCCATGATCTATTCCAAAATTAAGGTTTTCTTCATGTTTATAGATGTAATGTAATGTATAAATATATATATATATATATATATATATATATTTCTGTTGTCATGGTGAACTAAAATATGTTTTCTTGTACTGTAATTTATTTTGAAATAAAAATTGCAGTGAAGTTAAATATATGGTATGCACGGTGCCATATTAAAAATAAGTATCCGCTCTCTGGTACATTCATCTCAATGATTTTGTAATTCCAGAGCAGCGTTTTTCAACTAGGGTGCCGCAAGAGAATGTTAGTTACATAACAACATTTCTTTGGAAAACGTTGATTTTGTGAGGAAAAAAATATCAGAAACGGTAAGAGTATTTATTTTCATGAGAAAAAAAAATGTAACAAAAATTATAAAATGTCTTTCTTCCTCGCTCGCTGACAATATTTTGCGAATATATATCTTTTATTTCGAAATTAAATTGTTACCACACTCTCATTATATTTATAAACATGATAAATCAAGGCAACGAGAGGCCCGAATATCCTCATATTCGTGTATCAAGGTCATGACCGAATATATCACTTTATATTCGTGTACATTCGGCGGCGAGGTGCCCGGACACAGTATCTTAAATCTTTTCTAGTGTGTTGATTACATCATTATGTTTTACCATTTTGAAAAAATCTTGTCCTTTTTTTTCTTGCTCGTTCGATAAATCAAGAATCAAATGTGCCCATACGTGTGTACATAGCACTTGACGAGTGCCAGAGTGATGCAAAATAAATAGTTTTCATTTAAGAGGGCACTGTGTCTAACAAAAAGTTGAAATAACGCTGCTCAAGAGAAATGTATTTTTATGCATTTTGAGACGCGCTGAACAATTCCCTAAAACTACCAGGTGTTGCATACATTATAGTTAAAGGAAAATGTGTAGTAATGAGGATGATCACGCGTAAGTATTTGAACGAATGTGGGTTCATGCACGGGATTGTATGGGCTCGTAGCCTTCACAACATCTCTCAATGTGTCAGATCGTCTTTTGCTATTGAATCCTGATTGTCCTCATAGGGGTGGGGGTAGTTGTCCTCGGGGCGGGTAATTGTCCTCGGCGGGTAATTTTCCAAGGGAGGTAGTTGTCCTCGGGGGGGGGGGGTAGTTTTCCGGGGGTAGTTGTCCTCAGGGGGTAGTTGTCCTCGGGGGTAGTTGTCCTCAGGGGGTAGTTGTCCTCGGGGGTAATTCTCCTCGGGGGGTAGTTTTCCGGGGGGTAATTGTCCTCGGGGGGTAATTGTCCTCGGGGGGTTATTGTCTTCGGGGGGTAGTTTTCCGGGGGGTAATTGTCCTTGGGGGGTAATTGTCCTGGGGGGTAGTTGTCCTCGGGGGGGTAATTCTCCGGGGGGTAATTTTCCGGGGGGTAATTGTCCTTGGGGGGTAATTGTCCTCGGGGGGTAATTCTCCGGGGGGTAATTTTCCGGGGGGTAATTGTCCTTGGGGGGTAATTGTCCTCGGGGGGTAATTCTCCGGGGGGGAATTTTCCGGGGGGTAATTGTCCTTGGGGGGTAGTTTTCCGGGGGGTAATTTTCCGGGGGGTGAATGCCCAGGGGGTAATTGTCCTAGAACCTCGAAGCATGGAACAATGAAATCACTCAGGAAGGCAATGTTTGATCTTTGTTAATGTTGATGAAGGTATGATTCCAAGATATAAATATTCCTCTATTTAAACGGTTTGTGATAAAATAACATTGAATAATAGAAACAAAATTATTGCACACGTATACATCCCCGGGGCTATTCAAGGCCTACAAAGTTGAATTATTACCCTGGTTTTAGCCCGGCTGCCCTAAAGCGCTAACAAATGTTAAAGGAAAAGCAAATTCCTACCAGGTACCCATTAATGACGCTTGGGTGGATAGAGGCTGTAGATTAATGTCTTCCCAAAGAACATTAGTGCCGCGGCGGGACTCGCACCGCGAACCATGAGAACCACAGTCCGGTGGCGTATTCACTAGACCACAAAACCTCTACAACACTAATGCAACATTAATGCATCCTTCCTATCAGTCAGTGTCGGATCGAGACTGAGTACGTCGGTTGTGGAATTTCGATACAACCGGCCCACTCTACCTATAATATACATAACAACCGACCCTCAGATCTAAAATCGACCAGCCCTCAAGCCAACAGTATCAAGCGGCCCTTTGGGAACGCTTGCCCGAACAACTCATGGCCAGCCTGTCCTTTCCTACGAGTGGCGTAACATTGGTTCATCCAGTGACGGTATCATCGACAGGGATGACTATGTCGAGAAGTGTGGTAATTAAAGGGTCGTTCCATCTTCTTTCTCCTTTCCTTTTTATGATGTGTCTTTCAATCTCTACCTCTCTCTCCCTCTGTGTGTTTTATCTTTCCTTTTTGTTTCCCCTTTTTTTATCGCTAATCGATACGGGGAGGCATGGATTGAAAATGTGATTGACATCTTCTTAGACAACCCATTAAAACAAGATTCATCAGCAGGAAACGTTTCTAATCAGTGCTACCTGTCTACAAAATGGAGTCAAAATCTAGGTCGCTCACAAAGGAAGACAAGCGAGAAAGGCCCCTCATTTCTTCAAACACGGGTTGGTAAATTTGTCCCGTCGTCACTAATGATAAAATCAAGCCTTTTTAATTACGTTTTCAGTGTCAAACCTCGTAAATAAATCGTTGCCTTGACACTTTCCCTTCCTCATCAATGTTATAAAGTGTGAAGATGGCTGATAGGTAGCATTAATTTCCCTTGCGTAGTCCGCTGTCTGGCTTTTCAGACATGTTTCAACCGGTTTTGTCTGGTTCGTTAATATATTCTATCGTTTTGTAGATCGTTCATGTCGTCACGTAAAGCCCGTATGCGTGCAGTTTAATTTTTTTGCGCGTGTTTCGCCAATCACGCTTCAACAGCGATTGGGGTTTCGATCTCTTTTTTCCAGGTGGAAATCAGAGGGATTATTTGTAATGGTACAAACAGGTCGTCACTGTGTTTTTGTTTACCGTACCGGTCGAATTCTAAGTAAGAGATCATGGCGTACGCAATTATTAGCAATGTCATAGTCAACTTGGGGCGGCAGAAACACTCAACTGAATTCTACCGAAAAGACGTATTTCCAGGATTTCGTTAAGTTTGGGGAGCTTATAAATTTCCTCAAAAGCTTATGATTTTTTTCTGTGAAAGTAAGTTGTCAACAAACACCATTGATTTTGAACAGGATTGTGATGCGCTTACATCAAGCACCTTTCTAAAACATGGCGAGCACACCCACTGGAGCTGAAAACGTGACCGGCAACATCGTAGTACACCACCGTGATCATGACATTTTGGTTTTGTTTTGTTACGCTGTAACCATTGCACTGTCCCTATGTTTCAACTGTATCGCACTAGTCGTCATCCGTCACCAGAATGAGCTTCAGGACTACATGAAAGTTCTTTACCAAATTCTGGCAACGTCAGACCTTGTGTTGAGCATCAGTTGGAGCATCTGGAGTATCTTTTTGCTGTTATCCACCAAGGAACGTGATGAACAGACTTGTACAGTCATTAATATGATGTTTCATTTTGTATATCACACTTCACTTTCATCAGTGATGATCTGTTTGTGCGGCATTAGTTTGAACCTCTATCTTCTGGTGACAAAGCCGCTGAGATATCACACAATCCTAACTAGGAAACTATTTCTCTTTTCATTGGCATCCATGTACCTCCTGACTTTCGTGGCACATGGTATCTTTCTACCTTTTCCCAATTCTCCTTTCCTAAGAGACGAAATTGAAATTTGCCTTGGTCGTGAAATCTCCTCATGGACGTCCACAGTGGACAAAATCTACCTCGTTTTTCCTGTATCTGTAACTCTGATCTTCACCACACTGATTTACGTTCGTTTGCTCCTCATCGTGCGTCAGAAGATGAAAGCGATTGTGAATAATTTAAGGATCGTCCGACTTGACAGCACCGTAAAAGATGTCGGTATCGAGAATGGTGTAGGTGGGGGCTGTCAAGAACTTGATCAGCCGCATAATATGATCGGTGTAAACCCTGATGAAAACCTTAATCGTCCACCACAAGCGCGGATGAAAGGATTCATTACCGTGACCGTCATTTTGATTACGGGGTCTTTCTACATCGTGTGGATACCGTACATAATTCTCAACACAAGCTCAGATTTCATCCTTATCCTGGACTTGGTTGCAGATAGCAGCACGTGGGTTCAGCCGATAATTTACCTGCTCACTAACTCCGAAGCCAGGAAACTATGCTGGAAATTTGTCAATTTTAACAAATATAGGATTTTCCGGCCAAATTCGCGAGTTTGTCATTTAAATTAGTTTGTCTTGCGTCAAATTCGACGGTTTTAGTGCTGTCAGATATATCTTGGGTTTATTTTCCTTTTTCTAGTTTTCAAATCTACGAAGTTTTCGTTAGAATCTATGTATGTTTCATTCAAATTAATGAATAATGTGCTTCTTTCGCTATTTGGTCATTCGATTTGGCGCAACACGATTTCTGACATCGCGAAGGTGTACTTTTAGCATTCGAATTCATTTGTAGCATTCAAATTATCACTTTGTGCACTTAAATTGATAGTCAATATACATTTCTCGTTTATTACACACTTTTTATAGTTCATTCTTTATCTTTCAAGTTTGTTTTTTTCCATGTGTATTTCTTCATATTTAATTTTCTTGCATTCATACACTTTATCGATTTACATCTACGGACCTGATGGTCTCAATATTTTTGTAAATTTTCATGTATGGAAGTTGTTTGTCTTGTGTTTCATCATAAATTTATCACATTTTCATTAAGGAGGAATGGTACAATATTGTGACTGGGTTAGATATTTTTGTGCCCCCACTTTTCCGGGGTATATGAACATGTTCGTGCAGAAATGCCATATCCCTTGATTTCGCCCCTTCTTTACCTTATGTCTGACTACACCCATATGCATTGTCCTCAAAATTAATAAATGGAATAACAGAAAAGCCCCTAATGCAAATCATGCATTTAATTCCTTTTTTTTTTTAATACTGTAAACGTGGGTTGTATTTCTTCCCCCTAACATTCCTAACTTGAATAAACATAATTCGAATACGAATGACAGGTGTTAATTTGAATGATAAAAATGACGCCTCGACAAGTGACGATTAATTTGAATGCTAGTTGAGCAGTTTCTAAATTAAATGACAGATCTATGAAACCCTTCGACCAAAATTCTAAATTTAATACCAAAACGAGAAAATTGAATGATAATTGGCATGGCAAAGCCGATCTACACCAACTTAAATGCAAAGTAAACGAATTCGAATGACAAACTCGCGAATTTCGCCGGGAAATCCTATAATAATAATAATAATAATAATAATAATAATAACAATATTTATAAAGCGCAACATATCCATCTCCAGAGATGCTCAAGGCGCATACAAATAATGTAAATAGTCGAATAGTGTAACTAATCAGCAACTACAGCATCTGACTTCTTGTTATTAATTAAGATAATATAGGATTTCCCGGCCAAATTCGCGAGTTTGTCATTCAAATTAATTTGTCTTGCGTTCAAATTCGACGGTTTCAGTGCAGTCAGGTATATCTCGGGTTTATATTCCCTTTTCTAGTTTTCAAATCTATGGAATTTTCGTTAGAATCTACGTATGTTTCATTCAAATTAATGAACAATGTGCTTCTTTCGCTATTTGATCATTCGATTTGGCGTAACACGATTTTCTGACAACGCGACGGTGTACTTCTAGCATTCTAATTCATTTGTAGCATTCAAATTAGCACTTTGTGCACTTAAATTGATGGTCAATATACATTTCTCGTTTATTACACACTTTTAAAGCTCATTTTTTTTCTTTTAAGATTGTTTTTTCATGTGTATTTCATCATATTTCATTTTCTTGCATTTATACACTTATACTTATTAGATTTATCTGATATTCATCAGCATTTAAGTTTGATTGTTAAGAAGAAAAAAACGACTTGCATCTACGGACCTGATGGTCTATTTGTAAATGTTCATGTCTTATGCTTCATCATAAATTTATCATAACTTCATCATAATTTCATTATGGAAGAAGGGTACAATATTGTAACTGGGGTAGGGACTAGAGTCAACAATTTGAACATGATTCATTATTTGGCCATGTCTTTAGCCATTGATCTGCTGGCGGGCAAGTAAACTATGAAACTCTTTAAGAAAAACAGAGGGGTGTGCTGGGTATAAGAGACGATGTGAATTACTTCTGTAAAATTCCGAGTCTGTAGTAACAAGGGGCGATTGAGGGTACCCCCACCTTTCCCGGGTATATGAACATGTCCGTGCAGAAATGCCATATCCCTTGATATCGCCCCTTCTTTACTTTATGTCTGACTACACCCATCTGCATTGTCCTGAAAATAAATAAATGGAATAACAGCTTAGACCCCAATGGCAAATCATGCATTTTAACTGCATTATTTAAAAAACTGTAAAAGTTTGTTGCAATTCTTCCCCCTAACATTCCTAACTTGAATACAAATATTACGAATACGAATGACAGGTGTTAATTTGAATGATAAAAATTACGCTTCGACAAGTGAATATTAAATTGAATGCTAGCTGAGCAGTTTCTAAATTGAATGACAGATCTATGAAACCCTTCGACCAAAATCCTAAATTAAATACAAAAACTGGAAAATTGAATGATAATTGGCATGGCAAAGCCGATCTGCGCTAACTTAAATGCAAAGTAAATGAATTCGAATGACAAACACGCGAATTTGGCCGGGAAATCCTATATTTTATCAAATTATACTTTCGCATTTAATCTTAATATTGTTTGTTCTTTTCAATGAAGTATTGTCGAGGTGTCGTGGTCGAGTGGATACGTCGCTGGACTGTCGATCACAAGGTCCGCGGTTCGAGTCCCGCCGCGGCACTAATGTCCTGTGGCAAGACATTGATCTACGTTTGCCATCCTCAACCCAGGTGATGTAAAAATGGGTACCTGGCAGGAATTAATTCCTTGAAATGCTAGAGCGTTGTATAAACGGCAGCTAGGCTAAAGCCGGGGTAATACAAAATGCGCCTCGGAATAGAATTATCTAGATAGACGGCGCTATAGAAATGCCTATTATTATTATTTATTAGAATCTTCTTGTTTTGCAATATTGTCTTAACTGATGTAATAAAGTTACCGTAGCTATTCCAATGTTATATAAGATATATGTTTGATATTCTGATATTTGTTAAGCGATGGCAGATGGCAAAATATTATCCTTTTCGTTTTACCAAAGATTATATTTTAGCTAATATTTTTCAACAGGGCTCCTGTCGTAATATCCATATTTTCATGCTGCCATCTAGTTGCAAATACTTGTTTTATTTTATAGCAAGTGGAGGAAAATTTATGTTGACCAAACTGTAGTATGTTGGATAATAGACGCCTGCATCTATTTATCATTGGAGTCAAAGTATATATCAAGTGTATCCGTTTACTATATTAATCACAAATACACAAGTCACAGCAAGCTCACAAACTGATCTCTTTACCATATGAATGCCAACATGTGCATTTTAATAAACAGGTATAACATTGAATAGACAAACAAAATATTTCATTTATCAATTTGAAAGGTGCTCGGATGTGGGCGACACATACACTTTCTTTGAAGTATGTTTCAACAAATTTTCAGTTTTAAAAGTCAAAATTGCTTACAGCCAGAACTAAGCACATATGCATGTTTTATTCACGATGTATTTTTGAGCTGTTTTGTATGCATAAATGAAGAACGTAGACAAGTTTGTTTATGGTATTTTATGTTTAAGTTTATTAATCAAATATGATGGTTAACAAAATACAGATTATCAGGTACATTTGAATGTAACCAAATTCAGTTATGCATTTGAAAAGGATCAGAGTACAGTTTTGTTATAACTTACAGAAACAAACTGTCTAAAAGAAAGGGAGGGATGTAGTATCCCTACTGTCATTCTGTCATCTACTGGCAAGGCGATGACCATCAACGAATACGATTAAGCATGTTACTTCGGAGATTTATAAACCTGAATAAAACCATTTAAACTACTTAAAAGATGAATCTCTAATCTTGGTTTTATTGAGTACGGGAGGCTACAATACGATGCTCTCTTAGGACTTTATTTCTCAATCTGAGGAGTCGTAGGGGTTGATCAACAAAGCTCTGAGAGACTATAGACTTTATCTAATCAAGAATAAACCATACTGTCACAATCATTTCATGAAAAGGGGTAAGAATAAAGAAATTGTTCAAACTTTATGGGCAACAATGTATTTCATGTTCATGTAATATTATTCAAGCTGTTTCCGTTGTATGTGTTCTATCATTAATATTGCTCATGAATGACTCATTAAACGTTCTGACCTTAACCTTTTATGATTGAATGGCCTAACTATCCACGTTCATAATTAAGTGTGTGACATATAGTCAAATTGTATGATAAATATTGACTTGTTGATTGATTAATCGATTGACTGATTAATTAATATATTGGTTTATTGGTTGATTGATTGATTAATTGGTTTATTCGTTAGTTGGTTGGAAGGTTGGTTGGTTAGTTGTTGATTGGTTTATTCGTTTTTGATTGGTTTTGGGGTTGGTTAGTTCATTGATTTGCTTATTTGTTGATTGGTTGGTTGGTTGATTGCTTTAATGGTAGGTTGGTTGATTGATTGATTAATTGACTTTTTTTTTGATTGGCTGGTAAGATTTCTAAGATGGTATTAACTCTATCGACTCCCCCCCCCCCCCCCAGGGGTAAGAGAGAACAAATATAACAGTCCGAATGGCCGAATTCTTGTTTTCATTTTGATGACTCCAGAACCTTGCAGTACACATAAATGCTTATATGCTACATGTACATGATCATTTTTTCTGATCGATCCCACACCATTTCTTTCACACTGCAACCGCATGACCAGAACTCAATTTTGTCTTTCAGTCTAGAAATGAAGAGGGCCTGTGGTCATGACAACTACATGTAGCCTACGGTACTTAAATAATGGTGCTGTTTACATATAAGGTCCCCTGGTATCAGGGGCGTAAATCCGTACCGAGGAGTGGGGGGATGATCGGCGATAGCCATCACATACTAGCACGAGCACACGCCCACACTAATTTACGCAAGCGCGCGCGATCGCGCACGCACAAACACACACACACACGCACGCACACACACACACCCACACACACACACAAACGCACACACACACACACACGCACACACACGAACAAACAACAAACACACACATACCCAAACACATGTACATAAATTTATACATGCATACATACATGCACGCACATGCCAAATTTGACAACCATAAAGTAAAAGAATTTGACATATTTCGAAATACTGACAGCTGCAAACTGTAGTGTTTTATTATAACGAACTCCGAAATAAGACGACACACTTTCAAGTAGTAACATAAAGATTGAGTATTTCGTCAGAAAGAATCGAACTCTTTATTTTGAGTCCCATCACTTAGAAAATGATGTATAATGGTACTACCACAGGAACATCAACACAAATTTTTCATTGGGGGAGGAAGCGCATTGTAAGTCATATTCCTTGTTTTCTCTCAAAGGAGAATTAATTTAAAAAAAACATGTATCTATGACCAAATATTGGTACGTAATGGTGACCAGGATTGGCGTAATGGGGGGGGGGGGGGCAGGGAGGGGCGATTTCCCCTCCCTCCTCCGCAAAGCGCCGAAGCTTTGAAGTTTCATAAAATTATTAGAGAAAGAAGACGATTCGTTGTACCGTTCTCGAAAATAATCCTCGTCTGAATTCAGTTCCCCCCCCCCCCTCCCGCGCAAAGCGCGGAAGCTTTTACGTTTCATTAAATCATTAGAGAAAGAAGACGATTCGTTGTACCGTTCTTGACTCTTAATCCTCGTTTGAAATCAGTCCCCCCCCCCCCTCCCCTCCCACGCGAAGCGCGGAAGCTTTTACGTTTCATTAAATCATTAGAGAAAGAAGACGATTCGTTGTACCGTTCTCGACTCTTAATCCTCATCTGAATTTAGTTTCCCCCCCCCTCCCGCGCAAAGCGCGGAAGCTTTTACGTTTCATTAAATCATTAGAGAAAGAATACCGTTCTCAAATCTTAATCCTCGTCTGAATTCAGTCCCCCCCCCTCCCCTCCCACGCGAAGCGCGGAAGCTTTTACGTTTCATTAAATCATTAGAGAAAGAAGACGATTCGTTGTACCGTTCTCGACTTTTAATCCTCATCTGAATTCAGTTTTTCCCTTCCCCCCTCCCGCGCAAAGCGCGGAAGCTTTTACGTTTCATTAAATCATTAGAGAAAGAAGCAATTCGTTGTACCGTTCTCGACTTTTAATCCTCATCTGAATTCAGTTTTTTCCTTCACTCCTCCCTCCCGCGCGAGGCGCGGAAGCTTTTACGTTTCATTAAATCATTAGAGAAAGAAGACGATTCGTTGTACCGTTCTCGACTCTTAATTTCTTTTAAAAGGGAGGGTTTTTTTTTCTCTCTCTCTTTGGACTCCTGAGAAATGTAAAAAGGAGGTTATAAAATATCTTGAATATCATAGAAAAATTGATCAAATCCCGGGATCAAATTCCTGAAATTCCTGTTAGCTTTGAAAGCTCATTCAGGATTATTTCATTTTGAAAAGTAAAAACATTGGCCCCCAGGCCCCCCCCCCTACCCGGTCGACTAGAGCTCACCTAAAATTGGAGGGGGGTGTGGTACATTTAGCAGTGTTCCGGATTTGGGGGGGGGGGGGGGTCTCCAAGGCAGGAAAAGCCAGCGAAAAGCCGGCGAAAGGGGGATTCAGAAATGTTGGCAGTCCTGAGATGGGGGGGGGGGGGGTGCTTTCAAAGGGAGGGAACGAGCATACGCGTACCCTAAATAACACTGAGTGGGGGGGGGGGGGAGCCGGGCATCTACTGTACATGATTGCACTTTTTAAGCGCTCGCGCGCTGGCGCACTTTAAGTCTGGGCTATAATAATACCTTGCAAAATAACGAAAAATTATTCTGAAGTTTATGAAGTGCTTGTTCGCGCACGTCGCGCAATTACTCTTAATGATCGTGACATACTGTATACGTGTAGGCTATACAGTTATACATACATACAAAAAAAAAAAAAAATTCTCATGCATTATGCTGAAATTGAAACAATCACATTTTTTTTTCTTCTTCTTCTTCTTCCTTTTTTTTTTCTCTCTTTTTCAGAAATGTTGGCAGTCCTGAGATGGGGGGGGGTGCTTTCAAAGGGAGGGAACGAGCATACGCGTACCCTAAATAACACTGAGTGGGGGGGGGGGGGAGCCGGGCATCTACTGTACATGATTGCACTTTTTAAGCGCTCGCGCGCTGGCGCACTTTAAGTCTGGGCTATAATAATACCTTGCAAAATAACGAAAAATTATTCTGAAGTTTATGAAGTGCTTGTTCGCGCACGTCGCGCAACTACTCTTAATGATCGTGACATACTGTATACGTGTAGGCTATACAGTTATACATACATACAAAAAAAAAAAAAAATTCTCATGCATTATGCTGAAATTGAAACAATCACATTTTTTTTTCTTCTTCTTCTTCTTCCTTTTTTTTTTCTCTTTTTTTTTGTAATCTCAGGGGGGATGTTTGTACAGGCCACCCCCCCCCCTCCTTCGAGCCAGGGGGGATGCAGCCCCCCATCCCCCCCCCCGGGATTTACGCCCCTGCCTGGTATATATCTTTACTTTATTTTTAGAATGTGAAAAGGTTCCAGATAAGATGAAAAAAGCGAAAGATACACCAATTCATAAAAAGGGACCAAACCGATTTCGGTAATGCCAGTGTTAGCTAAAGTCTTTGAAATAACGAATGACCGGTTAATACAGTCTTTAGAATAAAAACTTTAAAAATATTACCATCATCAATCTGAATTTCTTACAATAATGCAGCACAAAAAAATATTTGATAAAGTTGTCCAAAGTTATTTTTTAAATAATAGATGACGGTAAAGTTACGCTTGGATTCTTTTCTTCAAATAGGCGTTTGATTTTATTTTCCATGGATCTTTATCATATGCTGGGGAAGCCACTCTCGAGTGCTTATGACAGGAGTTCTATCATTTAGGTGAAGTAATTACTAAAAATCACCGCGTTGACTCGATTCATTATGAATGTACGATCATCTCTCCTTCTCCATTATTTGCACGGGTAAAGCCCACCCCACGTCTTGTCAAACGCAACTGAGCCAAACTGTCGTAAACAAGTCTAATACATCTCTCATTTTCGGATGTATATGACGGCATGGTCTCACAACGTTGACCTGAATATATATATTAATGTCAATTAATGGAGTGGTTCTTTTAAGGAACTTAATTGGATATTGATCCGTTCATTTATGTTATTAGGAACGTACCGGCTTCTGAAAGTTAATTACTTGGATCAGCACTTTTTCCAATGACACTTCCATAATGACTATTCCTTCTGCAGTGGCGTGACATGGGTGAGGTCATTGATGGGGTACCAGCATCATTTAGGGAAGGGGGGATTGCCAAAAGCCATTGATTGGGGGGGGGGCAGGATGTGGGGTGTGGCCATAACGTCTAATTTTCACGTTCCCTTTCCCGCCTCTACCTTCTCTCTTTCTCTTACACTCTCTTTCTCTACTTCTCTCTCTCTCTCTTTCCTTTCCCTCTCTCTTTGTTGTTAGATTTAGGGCACGTGGCCCGTACACTCCTTATCTAAGCCTCTGTCATACTGTAATCATTGTCATGTAGTGTCATGTATTTTGCCATGCGCAGTCTATTCCAGTTTGATCAGGATTTTCTAACATATAATATATAAACCATGATTTTTAAAAGGTATCATAATTGGTGATCATAAATGCAGACTTCAGGTGTGGATGATGTATTGTTATTGGATACTTTAAGAGCACTCATATCCACAACGCAAGGTGCTCAAGGTGCTCCATTATTACTCGGGCCCTCGCTAGGCTACATCAGAGTTCAAGGAATTTCTCCCAACTGGCATCTATTCAACACCTGGATGGAGAGTGTCCAATGTAGATTGGTGCCTTTCCACAGACGGCAGTGCCGACAATCTGTCTGTATACTCACATAAAACAAATTGGAGCATCTCCCTCAATGTGGAATAGTTTCTGGTATTCATCAGTATAATGCTTGGAATCAAAGGGTTTTTTACTGACTGATTGCATTAATTGGTGACATTGTGGAAATTGACAATAGAGTTCTCTTCCAGATTTTGACAGCATCTGATTTGATCTTGGGTATTACCTGGAGTCTTTGGAGCATGCTCTGGTTTTCGTTCAGTGACTACAAGACATGCTTGGTCGCCAGTATGGCTTTCCCGTTCCTGACTTTCGTTGCACTCTGGTCCGTCATGGCATGCCTTTGCGGTATCAGCTTCAACCTCTATCTCCTAGTCACAAGGCCTCTGCGCTATCACACAATCGTAACAAGAAAAACAAATTTCTGTGTACTTGCAAGCACTTACTTGGTGATAGTGCTGGCTTGTGGAATCGTATATCCGGTACCAGAATCACCCTTAATTATCCTCCTCATAAAGCAATGTCAAAGTAAGCTAATGCTGCAAAATTCGGTGACGAGGATCGCCTATGCTTATGAGGTTTTCCCTGTATGCGCAACGATATCGTGTACAACGGTCATTTATGTAAAGTTACTGTTCATTGCAAGGCAGAAAGAAAACGAGTTTGAAAACATAGAAAGTCCCCGCGATAATGTTGCCGGAAATGTGGGGATGGACCAAAAACTTGCTCAGCCGCAGAATCGAGCCGACCTGAATATTGGTTGCAACGCGGTATTTCGACATAGGAGACGATTCTTCTTTTAACGTTTTCTTTATGCATTGCATGGATACCTTTCCTGTTCACCAGAATCAACATGAATACAACATTGATGACTATTTTTGATTTTTTCCAGTTATGTTACACCTGGATACAGCCCATCGTGTACTTGTTGACTAATCCTGAAGCAAGGAAGCTATTTTTTGCAGTTGGTACGGTGTTGGCGAGCTAATGAACCATTGAACTGAAGAAATTAAATTTCGAAGTGTTTGAAAGCGTTGCAACCGTTGAAAGAACAATTTGGTAAACGGCTGACAATCTTAAACGAAATAAGCTTCAGTGTTAGGAATGAAATTACGTTTATTTTACAATGTATGTGGCTTAGAATAATATGTTAGTGGATAAAAGGACTCACTGTAATTGTCCTTTCAAAATGATCTTGAAGCTTTTAGGAATTGTGAATCTGGATCGGATTCGCACCATATTCTTATTAGTCATTAAAACCAGAACAATCTCACTACTTCAAAATCATTTTTTACAAAAGAAATATTCGACGCACGACGCCCTACAGATGTCATTGTTGAATAAACTTGTAGTAGTAATAGTAATCAAAATGATAATATTAATCAAAATAACAAATGAATTAAGTCCATAATATATTAAATTGTGGTTGAATAATCAAAACCTAATAATGTGTAATTACAGGAAATGCATCTACAATCTGCTTTCATGTAAATAGAGATATATCATTTGAGCTAATTTAAACAAGTGATTAAGTGCTTGTTATAAATATTTATATATGATGTTATCCGTGATTTTGTATCTGAATACAGATTTATTTCCACACAAAAAAAAAAACAACTCTATTTTCAATACATTATCATGAGGATTTTGATATCCTACGTATGACGCATTTTCATTAGGGCATTGCAAAAACGTACTTGTATCTTGATAGCTCTATTATAGTTAAGTCAATATTTCGACAGTAGATATTAATGGTTGACTTATAGTTCCCCTTAATTGCGCATGTATTACTTCCTTTCGATCTGCTGTCATATTAAACAATAGTTGATAGATCATTTTAATTTGAAATCATCAAACCTTTCATTGCCTACTATTTTGAAAATATTATCTCACATATGATTGGCCTAATATCTAGCGCCGTATTTCTTTATGATGTGTACAATAGCGTCCAGAGCTCGAGAGGCCTAGCTATATAAGGTCCCCTTTTTCTCAACACGCGGCTAGTTTGGCATCAAATTTCGATAAGGAGAATGAGTAGAAATACCCACGAATAGCAGATCAATATCCGCTGTACATTTGTCTTTTTGTCTTATCGGATTCTATTTAGCAAAATGGCCTCGGGGAATTCAGTGCACGTATCGGTAACGGAAACCCTTGACCCCGAAAGTGCCATCTTCTACATGTTAACTATTGTTCTTTCGGTCATTTCCAATAGTCTTGTATTGTTCGTACTCCGCAATCAGAAGGAGCTCCACGATAACATGCGAGTTCTCTACCAGATCTTGGCAACATCTGACCTGATATTGAGCATCAGTTGGAGCAGTTGGAATATGATTTGGTTCTCGTTTAAAAACGAACAAACTTGCACCATCATAAGTATGGTGTTTTCTTTCTTTTACATGGTGTCGATATGGTTTGTAATGCTAGCACTTTTCGCCATCAGTTTCAACCTGTACCTTCTGATCACCAAGCCTTTTCGTTATCTTACGATAGTGACCAGGACCAGATTGTTTGTTACACTTGGATCCGCTGGAGCAACTACGATGCTGGTGTGTGCAGTGTACCTGCCGATTCCCGAATTAGTAGTGCTTACATTTCCATAATTTTACTAAACGAATTCGTTTTCACTGGCTGCCTGCCGTATCAAAAAACGAAATTAACAAAAGACTTAACTCCGTTTCGTTGACAATCAGCCGTAGACGAGAGTCTTCATGCATGGCTGATTGTCAACTAAACGGAGTTAAGTCTTTTGTCAAATCTGCTTTTTGCTACGACAGGCACCCAGTGAAAACGAATTCGTTTGTTAAAATTATGAATATGTAAGGGCTACTTTAAACAAACAGAACTTTGTTATTCCTCGCTCATTTTTCCTGATTGAGGTGTCATATGAAAGGGCAGAAACTCAACTTTCTAGAAATGTGAAATTTTCTTCGAAATTCAAATACCGCCCGCCAAATGTCTTTTTGGTTTCCTTCCTTCAAATTGCTTTTAATCACTCATGCGTGAAATATGCATCATCTGAGTAGCATCATCTGAAAGAGGAGACTCTAAGCTTTCCAAATATGTATCATTCATTAATTATGGTTGTGATTAAGTTATGATAAAATATCGATACTTCTCGGTTTCGTTTTTTCTGGGACGCACTGTATAATTGATTTTTGGATCGGGCAAAAAAAGGAGGGCACAGGGCAAACAAAGTATTTGACAAGTAGAATGATGAGTAAAGTGTTACCACATATTTCGGTGCCATTGGGGTTGGAATTGACGGTCTCATGGACAACATTGAGAAAGTTCGCTAGACCGACATTTTGAGTCCTCGTTGGCTGTAGCCGTGTCCGACATTAGCATATTTTTTTCCTCAAACGTCAATTTAAAAAATCTTAAAAGGAAATTTCAAAAACATCCTTTGATTTGAATCAGTGAAGGTAGAATTAAAAGTATATGGATAACACAAAAATATAGATAATAAAGGGATTGCTCCATACATTCTTAAAATCAGTATTAAGATCGATCGATCAATCCATTATAAGATTAAACATTGATTTTAATTCATAAAACAGACGTTGTTTCCAATCCAATTTAGATTTGATTCATGAAAAGGCGGGTCAATTACATGATCATCCGTATCTTATATTACAGTAAATTGTGCCAATTGGTCCATGACAACAACGATTAACTTGATGCTCATAAATTATATATGTACAATTCCACTCAGAACTCTCAATTATTGAGATGCTAATCAAATTGTCAATCAAACTGTCCGAAGTCAAATCGCCAAGTATCGTGAACAAATAAGGAAGCGCACCATCACTACCGATGTCGTTCTCGGGTTGAGGCGGCACAAACACGAAATTTAATTCGAAATGCAGCACGAATCATCGGATTATTTCCGACGACAAGACATGGTTCCAGGATTCTTAATGTCCTCCGACTCTTCTGAATTTTAACATAACGTGAAACTGCATTTGTACTGCAGCACGAAAAATCGGATTTTTTCGGCCGATGAGAAGTCGTGTTTCCAGGATTTCAGTAAGATTGGTGCGCTTATAACTTCCTCTGACGCTTCTGAATATTGTCTGCAGAAGGAGGCTATCACCAAATCAACACTTATTTTTAACATGGCGACCGCACCATCTGGAGCGGAAAACGCAACTGACTACATAACAAGACACCATGATAGTGATCTTGAAGTTGTGATTTTGTGCTTTTACTCTGTAACAATTGCCCTATCCATATGTTTCAACTGTATCGCACTAGTCATCATCCATCACCAAAAAGAGCTTCAGGACTACATGAAAATCCTTTACCAAATTCTTGCCACGTCGAACTTTGTCTTGAGCATCAGTTGGAGCGTCTGGAATATCTTATGGCTGTTATACGCCAATAAAAAGACTTGTACAGTCATTAGTATGACCTTTCCTTTTGTATATTACACTTCGCTTTCATCCGTGATGATCTGTTTGTGCGGAATCAGTTTGAACCTCTATCTTCTGGTGACAAAGCCGCTGAGATATCACACGATCCTCACCAGGAAACGATTTCTCTTTTCTTTGGCATCCATGTACATTCTGACATTCGTAGCGCACGGGATCTATTTACCTTTTCCTAATTCTCCATTCATAAGAGACGACATTGAAAATTGCCTGGGTCGTGAAATCCCTTCATGGACGACCGCATTGGACAAATTCTACACCATTTTTCCTGTATGTGTAACTCTGATCTTCACCACACTGATTTACGTTCATTTGCTCATCATCGTGCGTCAGAAGACGAATGCGGTTGTCAATAATTTAAGGATCCTCCGACCTAACATCACCGTAACGGAAGTCGGTGTCGAGAATGGTGTAGGTGGTTGTCAAGAACTTGATCAGCCGCAGAATAGGGTCGGTGTAAGCCTTGATGAAAACCTTAATCGCCCACCACAAGCGCGGTTGAAAGGGTTTATTACCGTCATTCTTATTACGGGGTCTTTCTACATCGTGTGGATACCGTACATAATTCTCTACACAAGATCAGATTTCATCCTTATCCTAGACTTTGTTGCGGTTAGCTGCACGTGGGTTCAACCGATAATTTATCTGCTCACCAACCCCGAAGCCAGGAAACTATACTGGACATTTGTCAATTTTAACAAATAGTCGAATAGTGTAACTAATCAGCAACTACAGCATCTGACTTCTTGTTATTAATTAAGATAATATTTTATCAAATTATACTATCGCCTTTAATTTTAATATTGTTTGTTCTTTTCATATAACTGTGCTTGAAAACATAATAGCTCAAAACACAGGTGTTATTTACCGCCTAAGTATGTGTTTACCGAAAACGATATTACATACTTTATATTGTCACTGATTCTCCCATCCCTATCCTATTGCAATATTATATGGGCAAATGCATATCGAACAAGTCTAAAAAAAAAGCTCTGTGCACAGCAAAATAAAGTTTTGCGTATCATATTAGTTTCTCACGCACGATCCAGTAGACGAAAGACTTTATGCATGGCTGATTTTCAACGAAACGGAGTTAAGTCTTTTGTCAATTCTGCTTATTGCTACGGCAGGCAGCCAGTGAAAACGAATTCGTTTGATAAAATTATGGATGTGCAAGCACTATTTTAAACAAACAGAACTTTGTCATTCCTTGCTCATTTTTCTTGATTGAGGTGTCATATGAAAGGGCAAAAACTCAACTTTTTAGAAATATGATTTTCTCTTTGAAATTCAGATACCGTCCGCCAAATGACTTTTTGGTTTCCTCTCTTCAAATTCATTTAATCACCCATGCGTGAAATATGAATCATATGAGTTGTATAAAATGAAAGAGGAGGATCTAAGCTTTCCAAATATGTGTCATTTATTAATTATAAATGTGACTAAGTTATAATAGAACATAGATAATTCTCGGTTTCGTTTTTTCTGGGACGCCTTCTTCCTTGTAATCAACGTTCTTTCATTATATTCATGTTCCTACGTATACATTGTATTGTTTTAACAGATGTCAAATATGTTTGTCAAAATGAATGGAAGAAAATAAATGTTCATTTGAATCTGAATTAAATTTAATTGAATTGTTAGAATCTTCTTGTTTTGCAATATTTTCTTAACTGATGCAATTAAGTTACTGTAGCTATTCCAATGCTATATAAGATATATGTTTGATATTTTGATATTTGTTAAGCGCATACAATCATATGGCAAAATATTATCCTTTTTTTTTACCCAAAATTATATATTAGCTCATATTTTTCAACATGGCTCCTGTCGTAGTATCCATATTGCCATGCTGCCGTCTAGTGACAAATACCTGTTTTATTTCATAGAAAGTGGAGGAAAATTGATGTTGACCAAACTGTAGTATGTTGAATAATAGACGCCTGCACCTGCTTCTCATCGGAGTCAAAATATACATCGTGCTTATCCGTTTAGTATATTAATCACAAATACACAAGTCACAGCAAGCTCACAAATTGATATGTTTACCATATGAATTCCAACATGTGTATTTTAAATCAGAGTACACAGGTATGACAGTGAATAGACAAGAAAATATTCCATTAATTAATTTGAAAGGTGTTCTGATGTGGGCGACACATACACTTTCTTTGAAGTATGTTTCAACATTTTTCAGTTTTAAAAGTCAAAATTTCATACAGCCAGAACTAGGGACATATGCATGTTTTATTCACAATGTATTTTTGAGCTGGTTTGTATGCATAAATGAAGAACGTAGTCAAGTTTCTTTATGGTACTTAATGTTTACGTTTATTAATCAAATATGATGGTTAACAAATTACAGATTATCTGGTACATTTGAATGTAACCAAATTCAGTTATGCATTCGAAAAGGATCAGAGTACAGTTTTTTTATAACTTACACTTAACTTAGTATCCCCACTGGCATGCTGTCCTATACTGGCAAGGCGATGACCGTCAACGAATACGATAAAGCATGTAACTTCGGAGAGTTATAACCCTGAATATAAACCATTTAAATATATACTTCAAAAATAAATCTCTTACCTTGGTTTTATTGTGTACGGAAGGGTACAATACAATACTCTCTCAGGACTTTATTCCTCAATCTGAGGAGTCGTAGGGGTTGATCAACAAAGCTCTGAGAGAGTATGGACTTTATATAATCAAGAATAAATCATACTGTCACAATCATTTCATGAAAAGGGGTAAGAATAAAGAATTTGTTCAAACTTTATGGGCAACAGTTTTATTTCATATTCATGTTATGTGATTCAAGCTGTTTCCGTTGTATGTGTTCTATGATTAATCATGCTCGTGAATGACTCATTGAACGTTCTGATTTTAACTTTGTATTGTTGAATGGCATTACTATCCATTTCATAATTGAGTGTGCGACATTAATGTTGGTCCTATGAAAATATTGAGTTGTTGATTGATTAATCGATTGATTGATTGATTAATTTATTGATTTATTGGTTGATTGATTGATTGATTGATTGATTGGTTTATTTGTTAGTTGATGGGAAGGTTGGATGGTTAGTTGTTAATTGGTTTGGGGTTGGTTAGTTGATTGATTTGTTTTATTTGTTGATTGGTTGGTTGATTGCTTTAGTGGTTGGTTGGTTGATTAAATGTTTGATCGATTGATTGGCTAGTTTATTCGTTTTTTGATTAATTAGTTGGTTTTTGTTGTTGTTGTTGAGTGTGTTTTATTGGTTGGTTGGTTGAATGATCAATTGGTTTATTGGTTAGTTGGTTGGTTGGTTGATTGATTGATTAATTGACTGTTTGTTTGCTGGT